>JAZHYW010015521.1:0-91726 GCA_037355805.1 Ixodes ricinus
ATATTCAATATTTCTTTAGCCACAGGAGTATTTTCTAAGCGAATGCAGATTGCTAAGGTTTCAGTATTCCATTAAAAAGGAAGCGTAAATAAAATAGGAAATTACAGACCCATCTCAATATTGCCAGTGTTTTCCAAGGCACTCGAAAAAGTCATTCATACCCGATTAACCAACTTTTCTAATAAGTATGACTTGATAACAGCGTCGCAGTACGGTTTTAGAAAGCACAAATCTACGGAATCTGCCCTACTCGTTCAAAAAGAATTCATTTTGCAAAGCTTTGAAAACAAAATGATGGCCCTTGGAGTATTCATAGACTTTACTAAAGCTTTCGACTGTTTTAATTATCAAATTCTACTTTCTAAATTAGATAATTATGGAATTCGAGGGCACGGTTTAGAGTTAATAAGGTCGTATCTGGGGCATCTGATGCAAAATGTCAGTATTAATGAAAACTCCTCCACCATAAAACCTATTTTTTTATGGCGTACCACAGAGTAGTATTTCGGGTCGTTTCCTTTTTAATATATATGTTAATGATATCACTAATATTAATCTAAATGCAAAATTTGGCAGCTACGCTGACGACACAAGTATACTCTTCACTTCAAATAATGCTGATACCTTAATTGATATGGCAAACCTGACTCTGTCGAGATTAGAAATATGGAGTGAGAACAACGCGTTGCAAATAACTGTGAAGAAAACAAAAGCCGTGCTTTTTCGTCCTCAAAAATAATAATAATAATAATAATAATTTGTTTATTTAACGTGCCCAAAAACAACCACGCGGGTCTTCACATTGGCGCACACAAGACAAAAAGAAGAAACACAGCACACGCACAGCTTCAATGTACAAATTAGCATAACTACAAATAGGTCGCACACTTCACACAAAATGTAATAGAGTTTCAACTTTCAACTAGACTTGCCAAGTTCCGGCGAAAAACTGGGAGATCTGTGAAGATGTCCAAAGTAGAGGATGCGATTGTATTAAATGAAAGTTGCATACGGGACAGTGGTGAGAGTTTAGACATGAATTGAATATAAAAGATATTTACATTTCTGGTAACGCGACAAGGAACATGAAAATCGACAGAATTCAGAAGTTGATTAGCATCAGTCCAACCATTTACCACTTTGTGCAAGAAAATCAGATCACGCTCAAATCTTCTGTTTGACAAAGTTGTAAGTAAAACGCTCTTAAGAAGAAATTCATAATCATAATAAAAGCGACGCTGAAAGTGTCTATCATACAAAATGCGTATCATTCTTTTTTTGCACAATAAACTTGTAAACATCACAAAAGACCTAAATTTAAATTCTAGCGAAATTGAGATAATAATCTCCTTTAAGCTTTTAGGCGTTACTTTCTCTGAGAACATGACGTGGGAAAATCATATAAACTACCTTATTCCAAAGCTATCCCGGGCTGTGGGCATGTTAAATCGTCATCGTTATGTTTTGCCAGAAGAAGTAAAAGTATTATTATATAATTTTTTATTCCACTCCCACTTAAATTACTGCCACTTAGTTTGGGCTACAACGACTTTTACTAATCTAGAAAAGCTGCATGTGTTGCAAGAGAAGGCACTTAAAGCTATAGGAGATGTCCCGTTTGACTTTCATACAGCTAGCTTATTAAAAAAAATCATGACATAAATATCCACACATTATATGATTACAGGCTTGCTACTAGCCTAAAAGTGGAGCAAACTAGAAATATAAACTTTTTTTTATAAATCTTGCACAAATCTCGAAACACATTCATAGTTACCCTACCCGCGGAGCTGAATGTTGGGAGGTGGTCACACCGAAAACAAACTATGGCACACAAACGCTGAAATACGCTGTTCCTAAATTATTTAATCTGTTTTAGCTACAGGTATTGATTGGGACAAGCTATCGTTGAGTGAAGTGAGGTCACCGTTTTTCTCTGGTGATTAATGTAGATGCTCTCTTTACTCCGTGTTTTGTTCTTAATACTATGAGCCTGTTTTTGTTTTTGTTTGCCCGTCATGCCCTATATGTCAACATTGTGATAATCTGAGGTAGTGTGCTCAACATGTTGTGATAGCGATCATTTTCTGTAAGTTTGTGTTTCTCTTTCAATTGATGTATTATTTCCCCACTCTGTCGCTGCTGCTGTAGGCGGTCAGGAACTCGTCAAGCTGTGCCTCACAGCTTTTTTCCTGATCGCCACCATCATCTCATGGTGGAAATAAACACTATTATTATTATTATGGTACACCTTGCCTGGTTCTTTTCTCCAGCGTTCAAAAAACGCCCACGAAATGTAAAGAAATACCACATGACAATGCACTCACCTAATCGCAGCGCACGCGTGCGTATTTTAGGGCCGGATTAAAAAGCACTCAAGGTGCAGCACATTGCAAACTCCTCTATCGGGTGTTTCTTTAGGCTCTCTGCAACTTTCCAATTCGACACCTTTGCTTTTAAATATTTTAATAACCAGCTAGTTAGTCGTAATTTCCCAGTTTTTAAGACGTCTGCTAAGAACATACAGTTGGTTCCATTCGCATGTAATGCTCTGCTTTTTTTAAAGCTTGATCCCAGATAACTGTAGCACCCTGTGAACCTCATTAAGCGACCAGCCGCACTTTTCCCAAAAATATTTCCCTAAAAAAATGTGGCGATGTGCATAGTTCCCGCCGGCAGTTCAAACATACTAAACATGGCGGCAGCCCAAATTTCTGGTTTACAACACTTTGGCGTCCTTGTTTGAAATGAGTCTATTAGGCACTTTATTATCCATATGATCGGCATCTGCCGAATTGGTTGTTGGCACTCACCAACATCGCATCCATATTTTACCTATGCATCGCATATTTTTTGTAGGAAAGTTTTGGCCAGCATTCCATAACCTCGCTGTATATTTAATTAATATAGGTTTCATTGGGAACAATGCTTTGTAAAAAGATATGTTTGTTTGATTTCAGGGATATTGCAAGCTTCAACCCACCGAGAGGCACCAATATTGTTTAAAAAGAAGACGCAACACTGTGTGTCACCCGCAGTTGCCAAGCTGATGGCGTCCCTGGAGGAGTATGTCTTTTAGCACAACGATGACCATGTTGAGAGGATGACACACCGGGTGACGGCGGTGCCTCAAACTGAGCCCTGGTCCTCAGTTCCTCGGGGGCGGCAGCTTCTGCTTTGACTGGGCCTGATGCTTCGACCCCAGTGGACCCCAGTGAGCAACAGCGCCATCATGTTCCTGGGGCTCCTTTATGCACCGATCGAACGGCGTGCCAGATCCCCATGACTCGCTGCTGACCCGCCAAACCCGCCTCCACGAAATCTAGACTTCTGAGAATCGGACTGCCATCCTTCCTAATACCAACAATTCATGTCATGGTCATCATGCATGTGTGTACTCATCACATTATCATGTTCACTAGACGTGGCACCTCGGGCCTCCATGGCACGCGCTGCTACCTTTCCGCGGTGCCGCGGCTCTCCAGAGCCAAATAAATAAAGACTAAAGACAAAAGACACGCAGGTAGCGCCTTAAAAGAAAGAACAAAAGTGTTTCCTCGTGTATAGGATACAAATTCAAAAACTAAACCATACTAGTGGAGCACGTCACTGAAACTTCAACGGAATTCAGGAAATAACAGATTGTCTCTTGAACTCAAAACGGCAAAATGCACATAATTGAGGAGATTTTTTGTTTCTAAAAGCCAAATTCTGTAACTGTAACTAAACTAACTCTGGGTATATCGTGTGCATTGTTTCGTAAAATATCAAACGAAAACACCACGCTACACATTTGACGTTGTTTGACACCTCGAGACACTGGTTTGCACTGACGCACCGACCGCCGGTGTAGCGTAGCGCGTAGTCGTGAAATGTCTGCAACTAATGATAATGATAGCTAATTTACAAGAAAAAAAAAAGACTTGGCGCGGAGCGAAGAAATTTGGAGACGACACCTCCGCAGCCGCCGCTAACATCCTGACGCCCATGCGCGTCGACTGACGTGGACCTCCCCTCCGTCAGGGCTGAATTCGGCGCTGTAGGCATTCTGCCTAATGCAAATGAGCAGAGTGGAATGTATTCCCCTTAGTGAAGTATTTGACCGAACTGAGGATCCCTGGGTTCTGCAGCGCGAGCTTTCGCTCCACGTGCTGCGAGCTGGTCTGCGCTAGACCACTCGGCCACCGATCACTCTAAAACAAAGTGTATATTCTTACACCCTTTGGCCTATATACGAAACCCCGAAACATCATTTCGACGTACAGCGGGCTGACGTCGAACACACGGCCTCAACTTTTACGAGGTGCTTGAGAAAGGTGAGATATACCTCATTAAACAACTAAAGTCCGTATCAAAGACTACAGATAGGAAACACTGAGGTTTTGCAGTAATACCAAGAAAACTCCGATTACTTTTTTTTTGTAGTCGATAACATGTACATTAGCTATTTTAATAATTTGTACCACTCGGCTATCAAGCCTCCTGTGAAAGTTAGGAATGACGGTTCGACGTTAGCGCGCTGTACGCCGAACTGAAGTTTTGGGGTGTCGTGTATGGGACAAGGGGTGTAAAGATATACCCTTTTTTTCTGAGAGTGATCCCCCTCGGCAAAGTAGAAGACGCGTGCTGAGCTCGAGGCTTTGTTAGAGTTCGGCTCTTCTCATCACCGCAGTGGTTGGACACGAGCCACTACCCGAGTGTCCACCGACGTATTGATTGTTACGCGCCGAAGTGGAGTGATCGCACTGTTCTATTGTGCAATCCACGAGGCGCGCTCGACTCTCGTCGGATGGGTGGTTTCGATCCCACAATTACGTCAAGCTTCGCGAAGGCAAACCCGAAAGCAATAGTCCCCTTTTCCCCTCGCGATTTCACCACGATCAAGAAGCTTCCGAATTAGTGGCGGTCCGTGCGAGAGCATGCTTGGGCGAGACTGAGACCAGTACGCCTCTACATTATCACGAACACTCCAACTTGATATCGTTTCGTGACCCCTTTAAGCAAATGTTGGCTTTGTATAGGAGGTCTCTATGTGCCAAATAAGGGGACAGAAGTGTCACGCTGTTGATTGCTGTGATCCTGGCCGCGTCACAACAGCGGTACGGGGCGTGGCAGACGCCTATTGCTGGTACACATTGCCCCCAGCTTCATAGTCCGCGGAAGCTTCGGCTGCCAGGAGTTGGGAACAAAGCGTGACGACAGCGACAGTGACATCTCGCTAGTGTTATTCCTTTCCGGCGTTTCTACGACCAACCGCCAGGATCGCCGTGTTCGACAGCGTGACATTCCGA
Source organism: Ixodes ricinus (assembly GCA_037355805.1). Lineage (NCBI taxonomy): Eukaryota > Metazoa > Arthropoda > Arachnida > Ixodida > Ixodidae > Ixodes > Ixodes ricinus. The sequence continues at coordinate 5,292 of JAZHYW010015521.1, forward strand.
CTTTTGTGACGTCATTTGTTGCCTCTTCGGGAGTGCACGGGCGGAATGAGCAAATCACGCGCGTGCACGTGCCTGTACTCCAATTGCAGTTGATGTTACGATCCCGGGGAGTCAATCCAACAGCGACAAAAAATTATTGTCACGGCGCTCCTTGTCTTTGTGGATGTGTTATCGCTGGCTGGGCCAATCACGGGATCAGAAAGGGCCCAAGGTCGCGGCGCACTCATCCTGCGTGATTGGTTCAGTCGGTTAAAGCAAACGGTCAAAGGCGGTGCATTTTTAGCGCTGGTTGATTAGCTCTCCAGGATCGCAACACCGGCTGCGATTGGAGTACAAGGTTGTGCACGTGTGTGTGTGTGTGTGTGCCTGTTATTTTTTATAAACATTTAGTTGTTAGCGCTTGACCCTCTCCCTCCCCTGCGTGCGTCTTTTCCATTCGTGCTGGTTTTATCAACGATATCCAGTATGAGGTACTTGGCAATATTGATTATCGAGAAGATCATAGAGTAGACACCCGCTACGCTACGAGCGTAGCGGGCGACTCGCTCGTGACCGTCTGCCATAGTTCTCCCGTAGCCGCCCGCGGACAGCTCAAAGATATGGACCGCTCCCTCAGTCAGGGGTGCCAGGGTGTTGGACGGGCTTCGCAACTGCCGCTGCTCGTAGCAGCCCTGGCTACCTGGCGTAGGCCTTTACAGAAGGGCCCCAGGAACTTGCCCTTGGCCCGGGAGCGGCATGCGAGCAGGCTTTTGTCGCGGATGATGTTCAATTCTCGTCCATCGTGACTCTGCTCTGCCGGGCCCTAGACAAGTAGGCGAGCCCCGCGTTGGGACATTTTAATCATACAAGCCCGACGTTCGGCAGCCTACGCCGCCATGGCTGAAGCAGCTGAACATGGCTGAACTGTCCTCTGTCCATGCGCCTAGCGCCCCGTGCCTTGGCCCCGCGCCCGCTATTTGCGAGTCCGCCGCATCGTCGCCAAAGTCCCGCCTGTCCCGAATTCTCGCAACCTACGAGGTATTTTCGTTAAACTTTCTTATGGGAAAATGGCGCCCGACGAATCGTTAAAATTCGTGGAGCTAACTGGCGCCAGTTACCGAGAAAGGGCCTTATTTCTTCATTGAAACAACTCTGTAAATTCATAATAACTTTTGATCAAGTGGCGGTTAGTGGCAAAACGTTGACATCTTCTTCTGACGGTTATAGTTCTATAATTTGGCGGAGAATCTGCTTTTGCCGGGGACAGTTAAATTTTAAAATGTAAAAAGAAACCCATAATTCTTTTTCTTACAGCAGAGCTGTTAAGGGCTAGTTTCCCCAGTACCGTGTCCACGGGCAAACAAATGTTGACACAAGCCTCCGGACAGCTACCGCCATATATGAGCGACAGCGGCAACCGGCTTGCCGGTTGTCTTGTTGCCGCCGTCGCTCATAGATGGCGGCAACTTTTTCATCCTTTCCACTATGGCTTGCCGACTTGCGGCCGGCCATTACTTTATTCCCACCATAGTACAGCTTCGCTGGCCTCCCTTCTTCACCAGAGTAAAGGCTGAAAGTTTTTGGAACGCGCGGAACTGTAGAACATTCCAATACAAATCTGCTCCGAGCCGCCATCTCTTTCTAGAGGGTTGGGAAACGCGTTCTGAGCATGCAAAATAGCTTTTCTGTGCGGAATAACCAGACCACGCGCCGGCGCCCCCAACCATTCCGAGTTGGGAGCTCTCGCGTGGGCGTGATGAACGCTCTAGGTGGGCATACCTCGTTTTAGCATAAAGTTTCGGTTACACTGTTAATACAACGTACAAAAGACAGTCTTCAGACAATGCCTTAGGTGTACTCTTCCTTATATGATATGGCCCTGTCACATTGATCATAAAAGAGCTGGACATATTTGAAGCCCACATATGTTCGAAGCAAAGCATGCTTCGAGCATACTTCACGCGCGTCTGAAGAAAACTCCGCCGTCATGTCTGTAGCGAACAGCGTGTACTTTGTTTCATGCACGAGCAGCACGACAGCGGCATATGGGAATGCGCAAAGGACACTACAAGCCAAAGAACAACAACCAAAAAAACAATCATACAGCGCCGAAAAAAAGCGCTGCGTCGCGCCTTCTTTTATTGCCCCTATTATCTGGCCTTCGCTAAAGCAACCAAGTACAGTGCATGCCTGCCGTCTGTCTGTGTATGCTATGCTGATGAGGGCACTTATCCTCAAACAAAGCATGAAATTAAAAAAGACACTTAAGACTGCTTACGTATAAGATTGAGAAAGCATTCCTACACGCAGCGCATTCTTACAAGTCAGCATGTCTTCCTATCGCCCATGGCGCTCGGCGGTGACACCAGGCTCCCTCCCCTGCGCAGTCGCGGCGAACCTTGCCGGCTCGATGGCTTCCGTGACGGTGCATCTGCGTTGCTGTGCTTTTCTTTGTGTTTTATTTCTCAGGCGCGTCCGCTTTGACCTTGAGCGCCCCGCCGGCTTCCGTGACGAAGCATTCTCGTTTCTTTGATTTTTAGCGAATAGGAATTTAACTGCCGTTTCGCTGCTACAGACGGTTACAAACAAAGCCGGCTTCGTCCCATGGGGAAAATGCGACAGTTAATGGCATTCAACAAATAATTCGTCGAGTTATCCAACTGGGTGGCGTCAACTACACTAGTGGAGTGGCGCGAGTTTGCTCGTGCTAGGCTGCGCTGGGACACCGCGTAATGTTTCGGCCGGCTCGACGCGACAATGGGATCTTGCGTGGCCGTTTGGGTACAGACAACGAGAGTGGCGCTGAGGTCGTTATACCGAGCCCGCCAAGTTTGACAGAGGGTGTGTGAAGCGTTCTCAATGCGGTTGTCGCAGTGGGCTGGTGCAAGAGGAAACAAAAAGAAAACAAAGCATATCCAGCGTGCTCATCCGATGCAGTCCATATGCCGTACCTCACAGTGCCACACCCTAGAATTTTCAACGGTCTCGGGTAAGTTACTTTCAAAAGGAATTCGTTACAGTCACTTTAAAATATAGCGAAGTTAGCGTTAAAGTGTATTTGAACGAAATGGTAATTTTAATTAGCTAGAATCTTCTCGTCCAATGATACTTGTGAAACTGCTGAAAGTTGCGAAGAAGGTAACGTCGCTACTTTCATCATTACTTTAAAAAAAAATAACTGAACTAAAGTCACAGGTTACACTTCGAAAAAGCAACGTGTTATTATCTCCAGTTGCGAAAAAAAGTAACGTAGTCAGAGTAACGCGTTGCTTGTAACTCGTTACTACAGAAGAGTCTAATTTTGTAATGACATTCGTCCCCTCATATTATGTTTCGAATGTGGTGTGTAGAGTCAGCACGGAATGAAATCCGAAAGCCGGAACGTGTGGCCATCGACACAGGCTGCTCCACCTGGAGGCCTCTGAGAACTAATGAAATGCGCCGGGGTGCGAGGGTGCGTGTCCTACTAACATGTGCTCGACCCTCGTTTGACGCTTCTGGGACTTCCGCGTGCCGCCGGTGGCGCGCTGCAAGCGCCGTCACTTGGGGTGCTTTTGTGTCGCCGCACTGTCGCCCGGTCGAAACCTGTGGCTTGCACGCGGTGGGCTGAGGTCGATGCTAGGAGCAGCAGCAAGCTGCTTGCACGCGCGCCAGCGGAGTGCGCCCATGCGTGTCTTCTCCTCCTGGCGTGCGCAGTTTTTATTGTTTAATATACGTATCGTAATTTTATAATTATTAATACTTATAGCGAAACAGCGCGACATACGAGACAGAAGAACAAATTGAAACACACGAAGAGTGCTGACACCCACCTGAAGAATGCTACTACAAATATTTAGTATAGCAAATATATATGCACATCCATACGTCCACTCCCAGAGCCCGTCCATTAACACCTCTTGTTTTAATAGAAAAATAATTGACTCCAACCAAAAATTAAACTTGGACCCAACGTTTCAAAACCGGTTCGGTTCCTTCTTCAGGGGCGATTGATCTCCGTGCGTGGAGCAGCCTCGTCTTCTTTGGTGGTACGAATATCTTCTAATCGTGCTTCCGCCATGCCATCCGGTCTTTTTCTAATCACGTGTCGTAGTCCACTTACATAAACAGATGGCAAGGTACCCATAGATCTGTTGATATTTCCTGGTGTATTTTGGATGTGCCATGACGCTACATTACATTTTAAGTCGGACCATCCAACGAGTAACAAGGCATCAGTCGTTGCAACACTCATGTCCAGGGCGGCTCTTATCTGTTCTTCAGAAAATGACAGAAAAAGCGAGGAGCAGAGTGCGATCGCTGATCTGAGAAAGAACGGCTACCCTACAAGGTTCATCCGACAAGTCACCAAACCTACGGTTCACGCTCGCCAAAACCCACAACCAAAGGGAGCTGCGCCGCATCGCCCCATCACGCGCATTAGCGTTCCCTACGTTCAAGGTACTAGCGAAACACTATCACGGGTGCTCGCAAAACAAGGCATTCACGTGGCTCACAAACCGGTCTCCACTCTTGGACGTTTTATGCCAAGACCAAAAGATCGCACCCCGAAGGAAAATGCACCGGGAATTGTTTACCGGATCCCCTGCTTAAAATGTCCTGCATCTTATATCGGCGAAACAAAGAACTTCATGGAAAGGTTACGCCAGCACAAGAACGATGTACGAAAATTCGACCGAGAACGCAGTGCTCTTGCGGAGCACTGTGACACTTTTGACCATCTGATAGACTTCGCGAACGCATCCGTTCTTGATGTTGAAACCAATCTCCGAAAAAGTCATCACCTTGAATCATGGCACATCCAAAATACACCAGGAAATATCAACAGATCTATGGGTACCTTACCATCTGTTTATGTAAGTGGACTACGACACGTGATTAGAAAAAGACTGGATGGCAAGGCGGAAGCGCGATTAGAAGATATTCGTACCACCAAAGAAGACGAGGCTGCTCCCACGCACGAGATCAATCGCCCCTGAAGAAGGAACCGAACCGGTTTTGAAACGTTGGGTCCAAGTTTAAATTTTGGTTGGAGTCAATTATTTTTCCATTATCACTTCCCAACCAGACAGACGTCTGTCGAAGATGTTTACCTTCACCTCTTGTTTTTCATGCTCTTATGCCTCGTTGCGAATGCCAAGGTGCAGGTCTACTTACTCGCGCACTCAGCAAACATTTTTCTTAATTGTAGTGACTTGAGAATTGAACAATACGTCACTCTGTGCAGACTCTTGTCCAATATGTCCAGCGCACCCATTAATTATCGCTTTGTGTATCGGACGCCCAGCGATATCTCTTCAGCGCTGTCATTAATTATCGCTTTGTTTATTGCAAGGGTGAAATGAAATTTGCAACATTTCGTGCACAGAAGACCCGAAGTGCTTGATCACGTGTCACCGGAACCACGCGGAGGCTCCGGTGAACAACGTGGCACACGCGGTTTCTAAGAAATAGTGAAACGTCATAGACTCGTAATAAAATTTGCTTATTGGCTTAACCAAACTCTTTATGAAAGAAAAAATGCTGCAACAGACTGACGCGGATGCCTCAGTTTTTATAAGCAATGCGCATGTTTTCGTGCTAGATTATCAGTCGATTCTTATAAAAAGCGAGGAATTGCTCGTTGACGCTCTCTTTGGTAACCACCAATATGCCAGGCGTATCAATTCTGGAGAATAATAAATTCATCACGACGTGTGAGCAGGGCCTATCGCAAAGAGCTACAGCCAGGTTAAGCGGCGGCCCGGTGGCCACCGGGCGACAATGCGGCGACACAAAAGCACCCCAAGTGACGGCGCTTACAGCGCGCCACCGGCGAAACGCGGAACTCCCAGAAGTACCGCGCGTGGGTCGAGCACATCTTAGTAGGACCCGCACCCTCGCACCCCGGCGCACGTTCATTAATTCTCAGGGGCCCTCCATGTGGAGCAGCCTGTGTTGATGGCCACGCGTTCTGGCGTTCGGGTTTCATTCCGTGCTGACTGTAGATAGCTCTGCGGGTTATCAACTCATAGGTGAAGCAGCATCGATTGGCGTCTTCCAGAGGGCGACCAACCCGTTGCGGTGTGCCTGGCTACCCAACGGGCTACACTAATGCCACCTTCGGAAGAACTAACCCTTCTCTCCTACCCTCCTCCCCTCCTCCCAGCGTAAAAACAAGAGAATCTACGCCATGAAGGTACGGAGCTTCTGGAGGCGACATGACGCCACCAGAGGTGAAGCCGGGGAAACTTCCGGTTTTGGAGAGACACGCCCCCAGCGATGTTCAAAACTACAAGACGCCATTGGGCGGAAAGGGCAGCTGATTTGACGCCAACAGCCTTATTGGTCGCCCTCAGGGTCGTTTCCAGCCACCGTGGCCTCTACTTCCGGCTTCAGTCGGGAGCTTGTCGTTTGGCTGGCTAGAGCCGGTATGTCGCCTCCCCTTGCTGCTACCTAGCTCCATGATCCAAACAGTGCCAGCTGCCTTGCGTCAGCGTCATCGCCATGGCCTGTCGCAGCGCCTTACAAGTAGCCCGATGTTAGCAGGCGCCGACTCGAAGACGGACGCGACTGGCAGCTGCTCTCGTCCAACTTCCGTGTGTTTGCCGCTCGGAGCGGGTCGGGCATCCACCGACGATGACGTCATGTTGCCAGGCCTTGTCTTCAAGCTGGTATTTACTAGACGCAGGAATGCTGACAAGACAGCGTCTCACTTCGGTGTTCCAAAAGACACTTGCCACGAGAGACCCGTGAAAACAAAAATTTAGCCTTTGAGCAACGGCTTTAAAGAAGCAAGCGCCGTCTTTGCGCATGCGTGAACGTTATCGGTAAAGAAACACTCCGACGCCTATTGCTTTCTACACCGCGGGCTTTACGCCAGACCCTGCGGTCATACTGCCCCATACTAGTACACTGCACTAGTGCTCTCCGTATCGTAAAATCACAAGGTTTTCGTGTTTTTTTGCATGCTTGAGAGAAAGGCTAGGTTGTAGAAGAAACCATTTTTTATATTTTTTGCGGGTAATAAATTATATTGATTTCTCTACCATGCAATTTTTTTTTTGCCATTACAACTTTAGTTATAGTAAACTTTATGTCTTGGACCGAAAAATAAGATATTTTGCACTCTGGATTTGAACTAAAGAACACCGACATTCGTGTATCCGAAGATTTCAGTAACTCGCTTCGCGAAAAAAAGACGCAATGTCTGGAACGACTGCAAACAAATAAGGCAAGATAAGAGCAACAAAAGGCATCTTTCATATGATGAGCTAGGTGTGAACGGCGACGTGTTTTTCTGGGATGCTGAGCGAAAGGAGGCAGTCCCTGTGCGTAGAAAGAGAAGTACAAGGCCACAACAATGACGCAGCCCGTTGACCATAAGGGTTCATGGCCCATCAACACCGTCGGACTTTCTTTCCACTGCATTGTTGCTGAACTGCCGCAGTCTTAAAAATAAAGTAGATACTTTATTTTGCCTCGTAGAATCAATAAAGCCAAGTATTATCATGGGCACTGAGTTATGGCTCGATGAATCCGTGCTGGACAGTGAAGTATTTCCTGGTGGCTTCTCTGTTTACCGTAAAGATCGAAACGCACATGGCGGAGGGGTGTTTTTTTATTAATAGACGCATGATGGGCAAGCAGTCAGCCCCTCATACCACACAATAACACCGAGTCTATTTGGTGCCAAGTTCAACTATCCAAAGGAGGCAATGTAGTCTTGGGCACCCTACTATCGTCCCCAACCATGAACAACATAAATGAGCTTAGTCATCTACTATCTTCGATTCCTGACAGCTCTGTCATTATAGGAGGCGACTTTAATCTTCCTAACGTCGATTGTACGAGTACATCCTTTTGCACCGATAACTCTGCGTTGTATAAGGGTTTTAACGACCTTGTCATCTCATTTTCTTTTAAACAATGTCTTCTCTCACCAACAAGAAACAATTCAATTTTAGATTTGTTATTTACTAATAACCCAAGACTTATGTCTAATGTCACTGTAATTCCTGATGGTAGTGACCACAGTGCAGTTGTTTGTGATTTATCACTGAATCAGACTCATAAGACGGCAGTGCCGCCACGAAAAATGATAATGTACGAGAGTGGGGACTACGAAAACATTTCCCATGAGCTTTCAGTTTATTTTCGTCACTTTTTAAACTTGAGCGTGGAGAGTGACGTTGAACATTTGTAGTACTTTTTCAAACAAAATGATTAAGGTACTCGTGAACTCTTACATACCATTCAGAATTTATAAGCGAAATAAGATACATAAACCACGGATTACTCTTCAAAGTCGAAATCAAATAAAGCGTAAACGTCGAGCTTTTAAAAAGTATTGTACAAATCAGCTTGATAGTGCTAGGCAAAAGCTCGAAGAAATATCCAGAGACCTTAAACGAAATATACAAGAAAACAAACGGACCTTTTATGACTCTTTCCAAGATAAACTCAGCAATGATCCCAAAGAGTTCTGGAATGACGAAAATGATCCCTGGAGAATGGGAACAAGTGGGACAAAGGACAAACACAAACCTTCAAACACAGCTAGGTGACTGGTACGCGACCGAAAAAATCCGCTTGGTCCGGGTATCGAACGCGGGACCTCTCCATTACAGGTGGAGGGCTCTACCAACTGAGCTAACCAGGGGTTAGACGTCAGTAAAGCAAACGGGTTTTATCAGCTGCCACCAGTCTAGCACCAACAAGGGTGAAGCTTGCAATTTAAGGTGATGATTAAAATGCAATTAAATGCACCTTGAATGGAGAGGTCCCGGGTTCGATACCCGGACCAGGCGGATTTTTTCCGTAGCGCACCAGTTACCTAGCTGTGTTTGGAGATTTGCGTTTGTCCCTTGACCCTCTTGTTCCCCTTCTCCTGGAATTATTTTCGTCATTCTTGTCCCGCTCGCTTGCACCTTTGCATATAATTGCATTATAATCAGTTCTGGAAGTTTGTGAAAGTAAATAAAAAAGAAGATACCTCTGTTCCTAGTTTGTTGCAAAATGGCAAGTTAGTAGACAGCGACTTGGCAAAGCAAGAATATTTCAATTCATATTTTAACTAACTTTTTCGCTTCCTGCACCTAACTATGTCCTTCCCTTGTCTGACCGGACCACAGGAGTGGTTATGGCCGAAGTGAATATTGTAATAGATGGGGTTAAGGCCTTACTACGAGACATTGACACGATCAAAAGCGTACGGTAATTTTTCACAATTGTTGAGAATAAATAGCGGAGTACCATCAAGCAATTTTTACAAAATCCTTAAACACTGGTTTTGTTCCGACTGACTGGAAAAGAGCAAATGTGACTTCAATTTTAAGCCTGGGTCAAAAAATCTAGTTGAAAATTACCGCCCGGTTTCACTTACATGCATTGCTTCCAAGATATTTGAACACATTTTATATAGTTCAATATATAGTTTCCTAGACTCTAGTCATTTCTTTTCCCCCTGCCAGCACGGCTTTCGTCGAGGTTATTTATGTGTTACACAGCATGCATAAATTACCCATTTCGTTTCAAGCACCACAGACAACAGACGGAGTGTTGATTGTGTATTCTTGGACTTCCGCAAAGCTTTTTGACACCGTGCCACATCATCTGTTGTTAAACAAACTTTTATCTCTGGGCATCAACAATAATATCGTCAGCTGGATTGCTGACTATCTTTCCGATCGCGAGCAAACAGTAGTGCCTAATGGTAAAATATCTTGACCAGTGATTGTGACCTCCTGAGTACCACAGAGAAGCGTATTGGGGCCCTGGCTATTTCTTATATTCATTAACAGTATTTGTGAAAATATACAGCCCCATATTAAGTTATTCGCGGACTACTGCAGAGTATATAGAATTATTGAAAATTGCGTGGACGCCAATGTGCTTCAAAAGAATTTAAATGAGCTAGAAGACTGGTGTGACTATTTGGAAATTAGCTTAGATATCCCCAAGTGTAGACACATGTGTTTTTCTCGCTGTACCTCTTCCCGACCGAATATAAACTGAAAAATGTGATACTTGACCGTGTAGAAAATTATAAGTTCCTGAAAGTTCATTTGTCGTCCAGTTTGAAGTGTAATGATCACGTGGATAACACTGTTGCTAAGGCTAGTAAAATGTTGTATTTTATTCGCCGGAATATTAAAAATACTAATCATGTTGTATTACACCTGAGACTGCGGTGGATGAAATTGGAAGAACTTTCAGTAGAAGGAACAGACACAGAGAACGTCTCCAAACTCAGCAGGCGAGCTGGTGGTAGCCATGATTAGCTACCACCAGCTCGCCTGCACTCTCACCGTCTTTTCATTAAAAATACGTCTCGCAGTGTAAAACAAACATATATTTTTTTCTTTTATTCGGCCAATTTTAGAATATGCTTGTGTCATTTTGGACCCGCCTCAAAGTTACCTCGAACAAAACGTTGGAACGGGTTCAAAACCAGGCATTACGGTTCGCTACAGCCCTTATACAAGTTGTACAAAAATGAAAACAGTTTAGGTTTGGATTTAATCAAAGAGCGAAGAAAGTTCTTGAGATTGAAATTCTTTGACAGCACATATTAAGACGGACTGTTATTGAAAGTAGTCTTTACATTTTTGAACCACACTATGCATCTGCAAGACGGGATCATTCTAAAAAACCGAGGAATTTCGCTACAATACAGACGGTTTTTCATTTTCAATTTTTGTTCAAACCATTAGAGAGTGGAATACACTTAGGGAAGAAATTGGATCTATTACTTATAATTATCTCTTTTATGATAAACTGCAAATCGGTATCCGGCGATTAATAGTGTATGTTTTATTGTTGTTCCGTTTATCTATTGTATGAATATGTATTGTTATTGCATAATGTTTTCTGTACCCCCTGCATAATGCCTAACGGCGCTGCAGGTATTCATGTAAATAAATATAAATAAATAATAACTGTAACATAATCCAAGGTTTTTTTTTCTTCTTCTTAGCCTTGTATTACGTTTAAGATGGTTCGCCACGTAGACTTCTGCAACCCTTCAGTAAAATAAGAAAGAAAAAGAAAATCAAAGCGTCCGTTTTTTTTATTAACGTTCGTGAGGTTTCAGAAAAGCCTTCACTCACCTTCAGGGTTAGAAGCCTGAAATTGGTTAAAAAAAAGAAAGACATATATTGTTCCGGCGATTCAGTAATATATTTTACCCGTTAAACGTGTTAAGGACATGGAGGTAGTATATATGGTTCTGCAACTAATCACGCATAAATATACGTCGTATATCCAGAAGTTGTGCTTTTCGTAATAAGGAACTCGTCAAACGTATATAGATATAAAGATTTTAGCTGAGTTTGAGACGCCTCTTCTTTCTTGTTGCCTCTCTAAATACCTTCAACTTTTCCAACCACAGTCTCGGTTTTAAGATGTATACTATTCCCAGCTGCCTGCACACTGACCGTCTTTTCGTATATAAAATGCTTTATTTGGGTATTTCGCATCCCTTAATATATTGGCGATGTAAATCCTTTTGATGTTAAGGAATTGGTCATACCGTGGCACATGCGTTTGGACACCATTTTTAAAGCGGTCTGCAGGACTCCTCAGCCAAGATCTCGGGCTTCATTGTAAAAACAATTGATTTGCTCAAGTGTTTTGTAACGTTTTCGTAAAGGTATCACAGGTGAAATGTCATACGACAGCCGGGCTAGAGAGCAGCTTTCTTCACGGCCTTTGGTCTCACTTAGAAGCGTTGGGCTTTTTTCTAGCCACGTTAAATCGCGACCACGCTACACCCCCCCCCCCCCCCGACTACTGCCTGAACCATCCTGGACACCTGTTCCGAGCATAGTAATTCAAATATACAGGGTGTTTCACGAAAGGTGGACAAATTCGATATTGCGAGAACTACGCGTCGCAACAAAGAAAGGCCTGTGTCTTTTTGGTCCTGGGCCAGGGGCCTATTTAGGAAAATTATTAAAGTCCGAGATAATTAAATTGTTAATTATTTTTGCGTAATTAACTTTTTTAATATTGTGTTTAAGGGCATAGTTTCAATTAGAAAATTGATCAGCGTCATCAAAAAACACTAAATCAACAAATTGCAGAACGATAGAAGGCACGGGAAGATTTTACGGCTTTCTGAAAAACCGTACAAATTCGACGGGTTTTTAAGTTTCGGTTTGTTATCGGAGCGCATCTCCGCCCCGACGGCACCGCGCCCCGTGGAGAAATAGTGCAACCAACCTCTGCTGCGCTGTCATTGCGCGACGCAGCAGAAGCTGGTTGCGCTATCTCTCCACGGGGCGCGGTGCTGCCGGGGCGGAGATGCGCCCCGATAACAAACCGAAACATAAAAACCCGTCGAATTTGTACGGTTTTTCAGAAAGCCGTAAAATGCTTCCCGTGCCTTCTATCGTTCTGGAATTTGTTGATTTAGTGTTTTTTGATGACGCTAAGCAATTTTCTAATTGAAACTATGCCCTTAAACACAATATTAAAGAAGTTAATTACGCAAAAATACTTAACAATTTAATTATTTCGGACTTTAATAATTTTTCTAAATAGGTCGCTGGCCCAGGACCAAAACAACACAAGCCTTTTTTGGTGCAACGCGTAGTTTTCGCAATATCGATTTTGTCCACCTTTCGTGAAACACCCTGTATACCAGTGCACATTCGCCTGCGATATGAAGGTGAACGCCGGACCGTCGACCGCTCCGTGCAATCAGCGCCATGACGCGGCGGCCGTGGCAGCAACGTCATGGCGCTGATAGCACGGTGCGGTGGACGGTCCGGTGTTCACCTCCATATCGCGATAAGAAAGCGAGGCGTCACGGCAGCCGCGTCATCGCGCTGATAGCACGGAGCGGTCGACGGTCCGGCGTTCACCTTCATATTGCCGGCGGATGTACTTATCTTAATACGAAGTGCCGAATAAGACTTTCGTAGCCCGTTTCGCGTGTCAGACATGTGACCATAAACAGAAGTACCAAGATTATTTCTATGGATGACTTTATCAGTAATCGATTCAACTTACGAGAGCCGCGGAAAAGACAACGAAGCCGTGCAGCAGTGCTTGGATAATCATGGTTCCACTACGATCGTTCAGCATTCGACACTTACGGCACCAATCCTTGAAGGCCCAATAGAAGTAAGTCGGTGTACCCTGTGCATTTATAGAGCCTCACATCATTGCCCACTCTGCAGCTGTGAACTCATAGGTCGATGCGCTTTGTAGAAACAATCCCGCGTTGAATGACCAGGTGTTACCAGTGCTCATGCGTAGAAACAAGATCCACAGCGCCACCGCAGCGCCTGTTCATCTTTAACATTTAAGGCAAACCTATGACCCGCACTTCCGCCAAATACATCGTGCAGAGTCGTAGATTTCCGTTCAACTCACTACACGCCTGGCCCCTTGGAATGACTCGCGAATCGCTGAGTTATGGGTATTTATCACTGGCGTTTTCAAGACGCTAAAGGTTGAGGAGTAGCAGAGATACTGAGTTAGTACGCGGATGTGTTCAATATAGAACAAAAAAGGATGTTTTCGCGTAAAGAGCACAGACACCATATAAATTCATCGTCAACTTCTTTTTTGTTTACTTTTACTGGAAGAATTATAGACATTACACTAAAATCAGCAGCTCTCTTGTCCATGAGCACCTTGCGCCCTCTCTCGTCTGCTCTTAGTAAAACGCTGTAATTGATTACTTTAAAGGGACAATGAAGGCGATTTAATTTAATTTTTTTAAATTGTGTTTTTAGGCTTCTTGGGAACCTGGCATACTGCCTAAATTTTTATAGGCATTTGTGACGCATATTTCTATACCTACGAAAGAACTGAAGAAACCGAAACTCAACTATCTGCGTTTCTCGTTTTTGGGCCTCCGAAAACGGAGGTGACGTACGGAGTGACGTCACATGTGAATTGTCGGTACCGGTAGCATTTAGGGCGTCGAGACTCTGGTTACCGCGGTGGGTTATAGCAGCGCGGTGGCGCGGTCGTTTCGCCGAATTTGTCAACATGGACGGCAATGCCGCTCTCGCGAGCGAGTTCGAGCTTCCGTTCAGTAACCGAACACCAACGGAACGGGAGTACGTGCGTGGCGGCCTCTGCTATCACCCGACGGAGACCGCACAGCCGGCAACGAGCGGCCCGCATGCCGAAGGACGGACGCGGGGGAGATGCCGAGGGGAAAGCGGCAGCGATCTGGCCGTTCTGGCCGTCACAAGCGGCGCGTCAGCGACCAATCGCTGACGCGCCGCTTGTGACGTCGCGCTTCTTGGCCCCGCATCGGTCACGCGAGCTCCGCGCTCCGCTTCTCCTGGCTTCTCCCGCAACTCTCGGGGCGTCGCCCCAGTCGATCCCGGTGCAATTATTACCGCGACTGTTTCATTGATTTGCGCGGCACACAATCGCCGGTTTCGGCTGAAATTTGGGCAACGTGGCCTGAGACGTGCCTGGAACCCAGTTCAATCGCCAAAAAGATGTCCTAAATTGCCTTCATTGTCCGTTTAAGTCGAAAAGCTGTGTACATCGTACTATTGTCCTGTTATATCACCAGAAAACAACAATACAACAGAATAGTCAATATGAATTCGATTCATAAGATTTACGATAAGGAAAGAGGGAAATTTAAGACAAACAGACAAGACGGGCTTTCGACTTTCAACAAACGTTTACTGGCTCGACTTCGCCTCCTGAAGCTCGACGGGGGGGCGTGGGGAGGTAGAGAGGGAGGATTGTGGGTGAGGGAAGCGCGAGCCATGTGGCCCTGCTCGCAGCAAAGCGTGAATGGCGGAAAAGGGGGGGGGTCTGCTGTGTGTCAATCGACACGTCGCCGTTACACGCAGCCCCGAGTGCGGGCGGTGCCTTCTTGGGGAAAGAAAGGAGGACGGGGGAAAGGGCGCGGAGAGAGAGGAGGAGAGGAGGTGCCGGCGATGCTCCCTTGGGGAAGGAAGGGAAGAAGGGGAAAGGCGCTGAGAAGAAACGGTGAAGAAGATACCGGAAAAAAAGAACTTTGTTCTCTAAAGAAACGCCCATCAGGAGCACTCCGGTCCGAAGTCAAATCTGTTTGTGATTCTCTCAGCCTCCCTTCCTTGAAAACGCTAGTTTCTGCCCCGTCAAAACAGTACCTTTCCATCTTCTTCACGGCAAAAACGCACAAGCCGGACATTCCCCTTCGAAGCATAATCTCTGAGGGGGGATGCTGGCAGAAACCTCTCGCCCTCTTCCTACAAAAGCACCTTTCTTCTATCGATCCTCCCCACCCCTTCCGCGTTAAGGGCTCCCTTGAGGTGATTGATTTCATTCGACCTTTGCACTCCAATCAGGACCAGAACATGTTCTCGCTGGATGTCGAGGACATGTATTACAATCTCGACCTCAAAATTCTTCTAAGCTCTGTTTCTGAGGCAATTGACCTCCATGGAATGACGAGGTTTCAAAACGCGTCCGGAATCCCGGTCGGAGGCTTCCTCGATCTCCTCCGGCTCTACCTGGGATCCACTCTGGTTGAGCACGAGGGAAGGGTTTTCATTCAGAAATCGGGCGTGTGTATCGGTTCCTGCCTCGCGCCGATCCTCAGCGAGATTTATCTCTTTTTTGTGGATCGCGCGGTGCAGGAGCATCTTGCTCGCTCGGGTAATGAGTGTAGGATTTTTCGGTATGTTGACGACTATCTGGTTCTTCATCCTGTCTCCAACTCAGATGTTTCCATTCTTCAGGCATTCAAAACTCACGCCAGTGGCCTCACCTTCAAAAGGGAAGACCCTACTCAGGAGGGCCTTCAATTCCTCGATCTTCGACTGACCCACTCGTCTCACGGTCTATGCTGGTCTTTTCAACAGCGTTCCCAAAACCTGTCCTCCCCTTCTCTAGCCATCATTCCAAAACCGTTAAGTCCGGAATTGTCCAGTCTCTCCTTTCCTCCTCTTGCAAAAAGTCCTGCGATCACAAGATCAGAGGGAGCCTGTCGCTGCAGGCCACCAGGCTCCGGAGGGCGGGCTACCCGGTGGACCTTCTAGATAACATCAGCAAGAAACTCATCCTGCAGTCGAGGAGCCGCCCAAAGAGGCTCCCTCCGGGACCCGGTCTGCCCGCCCTGCGTGCATTCCTTACTCCCACAACACGGCACACCGACTCCGCGCGCTTGCACATCGATTCGGCACCAGAGTTCTTTTCACATGCAAATTTAAATTGGGAGGCATGTGCAAGCGAGTAACCAACCCGGAACCCCCACCCACATGCACAAAAAAACACGCGCAGTGCTTCCGGCCCTGCACAAGGGAAAAGGTGTATAGTATTCCTCTTGTGTGCGGGGCCGAGTACATCGGTCAGACGGGGCGCTGCGTGAATGACCGTCTCCGGGAGCACGCCAAGGAGATACTCGTCTCCCTCTCCGGACTCCTTTCATCCAGTCGTGGCTCACGCCAAAAACTGCCCCTCGTGCACTCCCGATTTCTCGAAAACCAAAATTCTCGGCGGGCACAAATCTCGATTCGGCAGGGAAATCCTTGAGTCTCTACATATCAAATCCTCAGTCTCAAACCTGTCCAGCCCATCCCTTTCTCTTTCCGACCGAGAGATTCGCTTCCTGCGGGGCGAGAGGGTCCCTCCAAAGACATAAAAAGTCTAAATTCCGGTATCTTCTCCTTCTCTTCTCAGCGCTTTCCCCCTCTTCCCTTCCTTCCCCAAGAGAGCATCGCCGGCACCTCTTCTCCTCCTCCTCTTCTCGCGCCCTTCCCCTCCTCCCTTCTTTCCCCAAGAGGGCACCGCCCGCACTCGGGGCTGCGTGTAACGGCGACGTGTCGATTGACACACAGCAGACCCCCCCCCCTTCCGCCATGCACGCTTAGCTGCGAGCAGGGCCACATGGCTCGCGCTTCTCTCACCCACAATCCTCCCTCTCTACCTCCCCGACGCCCCCCGTCGAGCTTCAGGAGGCGAAGTCGAGCCAGTAAACGTTTGTTGAAAGTCGAAAGCCTGTCTTGTCTGTTTGTCTTAAATGTCCCTCTTTCCTTATCGTAAATTAATAACCAACACGCTCAACCATCTAAATCATAAGAACCTTTACTTTTTGTTCCTGGGCAAAATGGTCAAATATATATACATATATATATATATATATATTTTTTTTGCATTGAATTCTATAAATTTATTTTGCAAAATCTTGAATATCTTTCCACAACAAAAAGGAAAGGTAATATTCCCGGGGTTTGAATAAAATAGGACTCACATCACGCAACTAAATTGAAAATTTACTATTACCAGGAATATTGTTTGTTCCTCGGGACCTTCTGCGGTATTATCCATGTATACCCCATTCTTTGGACAAACACGCATTCTTCCTGTCCAAAGCCTAGAACACTGACTAGTGTCAAACCCAAGTTAGAGAGTCGTACCGTCCCTGTACCAAAGCATACCGTCGAGAGCAATTGTCTATGTCGCCTAATTACTCATGTGTCACGTTATTAATAAGGAGCCAGCCAAATCGTTAAAATTGCGGAATTACGTTGTCCATGCTCAAGTTTTGGACAAACACGCATGCTTCCTGCCCAAAGGCTAGAACGGGAAGGGACGGGAGTTGAGGGGCAGCTGCGTTGTTTTTTTAAAGATGCTTCTCTTTAGAATCCTCCATCTGAAACATAATCTGTATCCAGACGCTGCTGGAGGAACTACTTGAGGCCACTTTGTTTTCTCCCGCAGCGTTTTAGGAAACATTACGTCTCACCTGGTTCCTAGCAAGCTGACCTTGAGCACCCATCAAAGAGTGCGTAGTTAAATAAGGATTTTCAAGACAACATCGCTGGCTTTTATTTTAACGTCTTTAAAAAGTAATATATTTATTATTTAATATATTTTGTTCGAAGACCGGTTACGCCGAACCTTTTTAAGAACTTCACTATAACAGTGACTTTAGAGTGTAGTCCGACCCCAGTTGTAGTAGCAGCGTAGGTTGTGAGCTTTCTAGGAACGCAGTTGCTGCAGCTCATAACTTTCTTTGTGCTTGAGCATTGTTCTCGCGCTTCCTCATATTGCACGTGTCTCCCCTTTTCACCTCTGCTCCTCGAGGTATTCGCATTGAACGGTGGGCCTAATCTGCCAAGGTAGAATGCCCCCTGTCTGGCATCTGCAGTTTTATTCTTTTAATCCCCATTTTTTATCGGCAGTGACATGTGCACTGGCGACGATGGAAGGACGGAAGAGAAAAGGATTACAGTGACAAAGAGGCGATTAGAAGATTGGTGGAAATTATATAGGAAAAATTGAATGATGAACAACTAACTAGCACAGTTGGGGATAGGTAGGACAGAGGAAAATTGGGACTCCCTCCCGCGTGGCTTCGGCCCAAAGTCTCAACCCTGTCTCCCAGTGAATCCGGTGCTGGCGTAACGCCGACAAGGTTTGAACAGAAGAAAATTGGCGACTCCCTCGAGGGGGAAGAAAACAGGAAAGTGATGTTTTTAGTTTTCTTTTTTTTTTGCCCGATCTCTCGAAGGTTATTTTGGTGATATCTAGGGTTCGGAGTTTTCGGTTTAAACCGATAAAAACCGATAAATGTACGCCGAATTTATTTTCGGAAATTCGGTTTTAAACGAAAAAGGTCAGTTCTTAGGTTTGGCATTTCCGATTGATAAAAACCGATAAAAACCAATAAAGGTACGTCGAATTCATTTTCTAAAATTCAGTTTTAACCGGAAAAGGTCACTTTAACCTTCCAGTCGTACCGCAGAGCCGTGGCGAAAAAGTGGAACGACAGTGTCTATCGAAACGTGCCCGAATGTATGGGATACACGGATGCCATTACGGCGTTTTGGTTTAGTGTGCGCATCATCAATTGGAACGTGAAGTTTGAAATGCCGCATGACTTCGCCATCTATGAGCGTGTTTTCAAACTCGTTGTAAGAAAAACTGACTTGATGCAAGCTCTGCATGTTGTGTTGCGCTTCCAAAACGTCGCACCGTGCGTCTTTTGGCGGTCAAAATTGATCGATTGGCCGATTTTGGCTCAGGCAGCGCTTCATCTCCTCAGCCTGCCAGTGTCCAGTGTTAGCGTTGAGAGGGCATTCTCGAAGCTCAGGGTTATATTAACAGGAAAGAAAGAGTGCGGATCAGACAAGGAGAACCTGGGAAAGTACGTGCGTGTGTACTATAATAAGATCACGTAATTCTGATATACAGAAGGTGAAGTTCCATGTTTTTTGGGCATAGGCTTCATATATGACTTGTTTTTACTTCTGTGTTTTTTCTTGATTCTTTTACAGTTGCACACATTTTCCAAATAAAGTGTACATTTCTTTTTCAATATATCTGTGCCGTTATTATTTGAGTGATCGAAAATGTCAGAGCTACAAGGAACATCTGATCCGGTGTCCGTTGCTGTTTATTTTATATTCACCGAAAAAAGCCGATAAACTTTTGTGGACATAAATATACGCAAAAAAAAACACGAAAATTTAATTATAAAGTTAACACCGAAAAAAATACGCCTAATTTAAAAAAAAATAGAAACGGAAAATGCGGAACTTTAGTGATATCCCACGCTGCCTGGTGAGAGTTAGGGGGATTAAATTGGTCTTAGAGGGCGGGAGGGATCATATAAAGTTCTTGTCTTTTTAGACTTAGGCTAGGTGGAGCAAGCTACCGCCCGTTACAAAGGGTATAGCTATTAACATCTATTTATCCGGGAAGATGACACCGTTTACTGGGGAGAAGGAAAATCAAGGACAGTCAAAACGGACGACTGTGTTCCGCTCTTGACCCCCTCCCCCCTTCTCAATGATCGCAGTGAAAGTGACCCTAGATCAGATGAGTGCGGAGAACTGCGAAATGAACTGCGCAGTCTCAACGCAAACACAACAGTAAAATGCCCCCGCAAACTCTGCAAAATACTACGTAATGAGCAACACTGGCACACCAGAGCTCGGTTTGCATCGGAAATGTGTTCTGCATAATCTTTCTTATATATGTTTCAAATATCTTTTTTTAAGGCAAAAGCCTTACTTGCCCCATTATACGTCGTCCTAAAGTTTAATACGTGTAGAAACGTTGCTCGAAAACATTTCTCCAGCGGGACTATAATCCTTCCTACACGTAAGCAGCCTTAAGTTTACTCCTGTAATTCTTTTTTTGGTTCGCCCGTACGAAAGAAGTTTTGAAAGGAAATCGTTTTGTGAATGTGGAATGTCCTTCAAATCACACATTGCGAAAAACGAGGAATGATTCTAAAGTGATTGGTGAAGACATTCACAACATGCCGCTATATCCTTAGCAGACGATGCCGGTGGGCAAACTGACTCGGAAAGGGTGTTGCTAAGCGGTGCTAGAGGCGGAAGCTGGTACTATGAACGCCCCTCCCTCCTGAATTTCATTCCGGTTACTTTTGGGTCCCCCCTCATACTTTTTTTAAATTGTTTTGAACTTTGGTTTTATGGCCCAGTATCTTGCTTGGTGTAAGTCATATCTCTTTTTGTGTTATACATATTTTCAGAGATTTTTTAAGAATGCTGAAATGACTGCAGTGTTGCATGTTTTGCTTATATGATATGTTTGTAATGCATACATAACATTGGTTTTGGGGTAAATGTTCCCTGTTTTTATGTAAGTTTACTGCTTTTTTTCATATTCAAAGGTGCCAAGAACAAGGCTGCAAGGTTGTTTCTGGCTTCAGAAAGTATCATTACTATAATTATTATAGTTTGATAGTCCAGTGCTGAAAAAAGAATCCTTTCAGATTTCCATTTCAACAATTTTTTAAAAAGTACCTGCAAGGTTGTTTTGAAAAGTTTAATTATTTCCTAAATACAAATATATTTAACATAAAATTGGATATGAGGTTGGAAAAAATAAAACAGTATAAACAATTGCATCCTGAACGTTTTGTCTCCATTAGAGCCCCTTTATATAGCCGCGCGCAGGGCCGAGAAAGCAACGGTCGGTCACGGACTTCTAGAAAGGTTCTCGTTTATTCTTGCTCCGGACGTAACTTCTAGCATTCATTTCTGCTTTCTTGTTCTAGAAAGTGCGTGTTTATTCTCGCCCCGAGCGCGAGCCTTCTTTGTTGAATCTTCGAGACAGTGACGCACTCTAGATAAGAGGCTGCCCGCGACCTTGTCGAGCGCCGCTAGCGTTCGATCCTGCTGTTACGACGACTTCGACGCCCGCGACGCTCTGTTGTTATCCTCTGTTTATTTTTTGTTTTGGGCACAAGCTCGCCCCATTAAACATTTAGTTTCTTCAGTTTTCGCCGCCTCTTCATTTGTCATTTGAGACAATCTATATACACTTTATAGTTTTAGTTGTAATGTCTTAATACCTTGCGCTTAATACAATATTTATATGAAGTGTCCCCATGCTTGGAAAGTGACAACCTTATGTTGTCAACAGGAAACTGAAAGATTTAAAGTAATTTGATAGGGGTGTATATGTTCTCCGAACGCAGTAGATAAAAAATACCTCAGCTGTGCTAGATTTTTTTTATTTATTGAAGTGTACCCCAATACTTTTTTCCTTTTACATAAGTACTTGATATTTATTTAGGCGCTTTTAAAGTGGAGCGAGTAGGACGACTTATCGGTCATTCGACTAACGAGGGAAAGCGTGCTGCTAGTGTTTGCCCGCTGCAGTTAATACTCACCTATTCTCAAGCACAGAACTTAAGGGAAAAAAGAACGAATTGAACGACACACGACTAAAAATGATGTTACCTTTAGCCGATTACTGACTAGGAATGCAAGTATTGTTGTAATTTTTGCTGCTATTACACGCGCGGAACGAGCATGAGGCAACATGGCTGAAGTAAGCTCATCACTGGGTGAATCTGAAACCGGGACTGATCGGGAGCATGCCGTGCGCTGTTACTTTAGCCGATTACTTTCATATCACGTTCGCCTTCGAAGCGCAAGATTAAGAAAGGTGTCTAGCCTGCCAATTTAAACACACAAAGCACTTGTATACAAATAACACTTTGAAATACTCTTTGTATTTATCTGGTAATCAGTGGCACTCACTTGAATAATCATTGTCAGAAAATGCAAGCATTATATACGAATCGGGTCGCTTGGGTGGTTAGATTAGAGAGTCTTGGAGGTGTTGTGTTGGCTTTGTTTGTTCCTTGTTGTACATACTGCTGACGTGTATGCGCCTGTGACAGTGTTCGGAATGTTTGTTCGTGTATGTGCTGGTGTATATATGAGTGGTTGTTCTGTGAAATCGAAAACAAAAAAGATTTATTCTCGCGCTATCTAGCGGTTACTACTACACTTTCTAGGTGGCGCAAGCTGCTGCCTGATTGAAGAAGCTAAGTGTTGAGCAGTCATGTATATATTAATTTACAAACAGCTGGCCTGCTGTCCACTGGCCTCCCGGCCGTCCCGGCCTCCCTATGTCCCTCCCTCTCAGTTCGATAACAATCGTAATAATTGTGCAACTCAGCCACACTAAATTCTCGTTCTGTGTCCAAGAGCTGCCAAGTGCAGGCGCACACGCGCATGAATGGATAACCACGTCGGTAGAGGTAACCACAAACAAGAAGAGATAGAAATTATAAAAAAAGAAAACGTGGTAGCGTTGGTGCGAGGTGAACGCTTCTCGTCGGTGTCGACGAAGGTGCTCAGCGATTCATCGCCGCATACGACAAGCATACGTTCTGTTCAATAAAGTCATCATGTCCATCCCTCTCCTAGCGATTTCTTTTTTAAGCGTTCTCCGCTGGCGGTAAAAATACAGTTAATCTAGCGAGATGACGTCGAGGGCAATCGCGGTGATTCCGGCACACACACTGCGTCCTTCCAGGATATAGGTACTGTACCGGTGTCTGCAGACACCGGTACAGTACCTATATCCTGTAAGGACGCAGTGTGTGTGCCGGAATCGCCGGAAGTTTAGAGTGTCTGACGGCGCTTGGAAGACGTCGAATCGTATGGGCTCTATTCTCTCACTCGGCCTAAAAACCGTGCTGTTCGCTATGTCTTACCGGGGAATTCGAGCGTCGTTAACCGGCCGCCATTTTGCTTTAGGGTGCAGTCAAATTTGACACCCTGCTTTTTGAATACGTATGGGGCCGTCACGTTTACCCTAAGGGTCGTTACATTTGGAACAACTTTTTACCACCCCAAAGGTATTCACATTGACTACCTTTTTCTTAGTGTTTAGCAAAACCGAACAACCTTAGTGTTTTTGTTTTTTCTCGTACAGCTTCCGGCGACTTCAACCATCCTTCGGTTTTCCCCATCTGAACCTGAAGAAGAAGACGTTCGCCCAAAAGTTGAATGGAGCAGTCGACAAGATGCCTGCGAACTTCCTGCGACGGCTGATTGACACGGGCGACAAGAACCGACATCGATAGCGTGCCTCGGCGTTGCGGCGGGAAAAGTCAACATCGACCTAAAAGAAGAACAGAATCGAAAAAAAAAGATGGTGAGCCCAGTCAATACCTAAACGGGAAGACGGAAGGGTAATAGCCTGTTACATCGTAGGCCAACGGATCATCATTTAAGCGAGAGGCTTCGGGTGTCGTGAACCCGAGAAGGGCGAAGGCAGCAGAAGCGAGTCCCGTGATAACAGCTACGCGCGACGCCAGGACAGTTCGCTGCACCGCTCGTTCGCGCGGTATCTAAGTGGGAGGAGGCGAGATCCAAGGATCACCACATCGGAGCGCTAAATTTAGCGGGAAAATTTTATCCTCGTGACGTCACACCTGAGGCACTCAACCGGGAAAAGTTTTCCGCTAAAATTGGTGGAAACCTTTCCTGCTAGATTTAGCAAAAAAAATGTACCGTCAAATTTAGCGTGAAACTTTTACCCTCGTGACGTCACACGTGACCCTCTCCTCTGTACCCTCCCCTCCTCCTCCTCAAGAGCTCTAATTCGGCATTACTAAAAATTGCAAACGTTTGTTGTTGTTTTTTTGCGGTTATTTATACTTTATTTGATTCGCTCCCTCTCCATGAAATGTCAAAGATAATTTCAGCCTCAATTGTGTTCTACAGTAGCTGCGCTGAAATCCGCTTGTGGCATTGTGAAAAGCCGGAAGAGGAAGGGAGGAAAGGGCAGCGATGCAATATGTGTTTTATTGTTAACGGTTCGCAGTATGACGGTGTTTAGGAATTAAACACCGACGTACCACTTTATCTCGGGGACTTTGCTCTCCCGCTCGATCTTCACAGCATTCGTGAGCTTCCTTTACCGCTTGTGTAATCTTAGTAGTTATGGCACTTTGTTTGACCTTTCGTTTTCCTGAACGGAGAATGTCTGTATCTAACGCACGTGTACCCTGGAATTTGCGTCACGGATGTTTTCGCTCCGTGTTTTGCAGACCTCTTCGCGGCACACGGATTTCAAAACAACGCTTGTTCGTAGAAAAATGCCGCAATTTTTCCTGAGTTTGAGTTCCAATTGTTCTTAAAATTGCGAACCTTGCGCTCAATTTCGAACATTTCTCAACCTTCGAACTTCGCCGAGGTGAAGAGCTTGAAGATGCGGAGGCTTTTTTTTAAGGGCTGGGCTAAAAGTTTATTTTTTCTTTTAAGATGAGATTCTAGACATGTTAGAAAAAAATCTTGAAGAGTAAAGTTTTGAACACTTCGTTACATATTTTTCTTTCACTTCGTTACATATTTTTCTTTCACTTCGTTACATATTTTTTGGAGTCGTTACATATTTTTTTAAGGTTTGAATATTTCGAATTTTCAATCGAACCCTCCGAATCTTGTGGACGGAGATCGAATTCCGCAGTTTTAAATTAAGATTTCACGGATTCATCCTCTAAAATATCTAAAAGTGCGACAGATTTCACTAAAAACGTTGAGCACTTCTTTTTATGCCATGAGCGCTGCTTCACCGCACTACAATAGGGCATTTACGGCACTACCAGAACTTGGCTTTGGCTTTCATAATTTCGTGAAGCAAGCCTGTTGACCGGCCAAGGGAAATGCCTCGAGGCGGTCCGGTGAGCCTCCTCCCATTCTACCTCTTTGCAAACTGTCCGCAATTCGACCGACCTCCGCCTAAATGCAATACTGGCATAAAACAGCAACACACGTCGCGTACACATGAAAGCACCGAGGCAAGGCACTTCTCTTTCCTAAGGGGTTGAGCTGCTCCGTTGCTCATACTGAACCGAAATGTTAAGTTTCAAAAATAATTCCCGAGCGAGCTTCGTGGATCAGTACAGCACCCAAACATGTGATTCATACTGATGGATGATGATTCGATTATTGTATTTCTTTGAACGAAGTTCTCTGATCACGCGGAACGGGCGAACCGTAAGCCGGAAGCAGACGGTGCGAGCGAGGCCTTCTGGGAGTAGCCATGGTGAAGCTGACGTAATGCTATTACGGGGCGCCATATTGATGGACGTTGTTGGCAGCGCATGCTCAGAGCTGGCGCCCATTCAGTGTCTTGCAAGAAAAATAATTTGGGCTGTGTGGATATTTATAGAGCGTGTAGTTGGTCAGCCATTTCAAAGTTGCGACGAGTCACTCGCTGTAGATGAGCAATTTAGCCAGTGCGGTACAACCACTAGCCTGGGGCCTTTAACGAGCACCATGCAGTAGTGGTACACGACCGAACGCCGATGCTCATCCAGATCGAAACGGGCAGGAGTGAAGGTTGAACCCGGGATCCCTGGGTTCTACAGCGCGAGCTTTCGCTTCACGTGCTCCGAGCTGGTGTACGCCAGAGCCGTGTATACAAAAAGTTTGGCCAATGGGAGGCGCGAGCAGAGCCAGGGAATGCACCAGACGCAGAAAGTGGGCTTGGCATGCTCTCTTGGCCACCAGAAGCCTAAGAGTATCCTCTAGCGGTAGTTGCGAGAAACTGTTTTAATCAAAGGTATATGTTGGTTAATGGTTTAATAAGCGCGTAAGAGTGAAGTGTAGCATCCCTTTATGGCTGAAAATAGGGTACACGTGATGTTTCGATCATGATCATCCAGAAAGATGTAAGAAACGAATGCGGCACTCAACTCTGTTTTGTTCGGACTAAGTGTGAACGCTCGAACGGCAGATTCTCAGCCCTCGGCGCTTGGCATGCGGATTATGTCGATCGTTTCGCTAGCCGCACACTTCCACCATGATTTTGGATGACTGTGATTGAAACATCACGTGCACCATATTTTCAGTCACCGAGAGTTACTCCGAAGCGCTTGTTAGGTTTGTTTCTCGCGACCACCGCCAGGGTACTATTTCCGGCTTCTGGTTGGCCACATTCAAATTGGTGAAGACGCCCTGGAACACGCCCAGCCCGCCACAATGGTGCCTCCTCGTTTGTCTCCTATAGTTCATAACGAATTTCCAAACTTTTCTGAGAAACGAGGTCTGTAACACTGCCGCGTTAAAAGAGAGCAAAAGCTTAATTTGCCTGAGAACTACGTCCCGGTCAGGACGGCCCACCCGGCCCAAGTCTCACGGATGGATTCAGCAAGGGGACTAGTGGTCAGCGAGGGCTTGAAGTCCGGTGGGTGCGTCGTTGCCTGGGAGTGAGCCAGCCGTTTCTACCACGAAAGGGTGTGGAGAAATCGGGGGAAAAGTGGGTGATGTACAGGCAAACGAGTACATAAACACGTTTTCAAGCTTACGCGTTACTTGTATTCAGTTAAGTTTGTCGGTAACGAAGTAACCACTTGGTTACTTTTAGAGAGAAAGAACCAGTATACCGTTTTTTAGTCACTTTTAGAGAGAGTGACGATTAACGGTATTAAGTTACCATTTTAGGCGAACGCTTACAACACAGATTATCGAATTTGGTTATTACCTAAGGAAGAACGTTTCATCTACAAATCTTTCTGTGGTAAAACATAACAAAGATAGATTCAGCAACCAGCTAGCACATCAAAGTGAGTAGATAACGTGTTTTTTAATGTTCGTGTTTTACGCACATGCATACCATGTGCTCACAACTACAGCAACGCTAATTCCCAGTTGATTATTCCAATCTACATATTGCGCAACGTGGCAATTCAGTATGTAAACATCAGAAGGCGGCTGCTGCTAGAGTGAAACGACACATTAAGTGTCGTTTCATATTAAAAAGGAACGCATTCCTTTTTAATATGAGTAACGAGGAACCTACTTAGTTACTATTTTTAAAACGAGTAACGAGTAAGATGATTTGGCTACTTGTTTTAGTAACGTCTGCATGTCTAATTACAAGACCAGTAGGTGGGAGGGATGGAGGGTATACACCGCATTCGGGGCAGGGGTGAGGGAGTCGGGACGTTTGTAAATTTCGTGTGGACGATGTGCTTTGATGAAAAGGAGTTGTACTGAAATGCCGGACGACGGTGGCTTGCTTTTGTGGTATGGTCTTTGGGAGTGTGAGGCGAAATGGTCAGCTCTTGTCGTCGTCCCAGGGCTGGCTAAGAACTTGTGCTCCGCCTGCCAAGCAGACGCCCGTCCATGGCTAGACCGGCCACCTACCCGTCAAGAGCGCATACTTGCTCCAGCTGTCCTGGTCCAAGTGGCCAAAGCGCGCAGCTCTCCCCTCGCTTCCCTCCAAGGAGGGAAGGAAGTGCGCGCGAGGCGTCGTAATGGTTCTCTGCGCTGTTCGAAGGACACTGAAAGGATTAGCTTTGATTCTTGGGTTCACCTACGTCTGGCAAAAATGCCCGGCGGCGCGCATTACATGCGCGCTTTGGCCACGGGGAAGCAGGGACCGCCGGCACGGAGATGCGTCTCGATAGGGAGACCCAAACCGAATAAGAAAGGCGTCCAAATCGAGTAAATTTTCGGAACGCTGTGTACTTGCGGGGCACTGCATTTCTTTACATGTGCGCTGGTTTAGTTGCTTTTCATGATGACCTGAATGTTTCGTATATGTTAAAACCTTGCCTCGAAATATATGAACTAAAAATAAATCAGTAAAAACTAATTTTAGCCTAATTATATCAGGTGTTTTTTGTCCAGTGGAAGAAAACAATATTACATAAAACTTTTATTATACGATGCGTAATTTTTGTGGGAGCGAGTTTGTTAGCTTACCATAACATCCTGTATACGGTCCGTTTTACTTTCTTCATTATAAATACATCATAGTTTCACCCACGTTTAGGCTCTGAGTTTTTCTCTTCGAGTGCGAGTTTAAAATCTTCGGAACATCGCGATTTTACCTTCATGGTCGTAATAATGAGGTTGAAGCCTTTATGAAACTTTATAGCGAGATTATATAATAGGCTCCACTCTACGTTTCTCGACTTTCCGTGACTATAATCAATTCCAGTTTTGGTCTAGTTTCAAACGTTTAGCACGAGCTTATTATCACCTTTCAATTGAAGTTGTTTTCGTGAAATAATATTAAAAAAATATAACTGAAATTTGCCCTTTTTATTATTTTAATTTATATTGCGTTTTATGCTTTGCAGTGCTTAATTAATATTCTGACGAAACTATAATCATTTAAGACTTAAGATAACTTAAGAAACCGATTTTCTTTGGTTGTCAGTGATCAAAGCGAGAATTGCTTGTCATCACCATTTTTGTGTAAAACTTTTCTGTTTAGAGATATAATTCTCCTAAACAAGAGAAAGGCCATACCAAGGGGTCCAAAAATTTTTTTTCATTTCTTTATAAGGTTTACTCGCAGAAAAAATAAAGATTGGGACTGTTTTCATTAGTATTTTTATTATTATTTCGAAAACTTGTTTTCATCCACTCGGTCGTGGTTCATGAGGTTTCTTGCTCAAAAGTATACTTGGCCATGCTTGCGGTGCGCTGCGCTAATTTTTTCTGGCTGGTGGAGAGGTGGTAGCTCTGAGCTACGTTTGCTTGGAGCAGGCCCGATGCCTGAAACGCGACGTTTGTCCCGCGTTTGCTTAGGTGTTCGTGTGTGACATCTTTCACGTTTAAGTACCTCCATGTCAGGTGCTTGTCGGGCGTTTCAAACAATGCTGCAATGTATCCCTCTAAGGAGATTTCTGCTACCCACGGCACCACCTGTAAAGATACATCATAATGAATGATTTCATGTAGAAGCAGTGTGACCCCTGGCTTAAAAGGCTTTACTGTCAACACTGTAAACGTGACGTTAGATGTTGTATTATGGGCGCTTTGTTCTCGACGGGTTACAAGGAGCTTGATGGCGTGATATGAATGCTGGGGAAGCAATCATGCTAGCAAAACAAATAAATATGCGCAACAAACTGTTTTTCACACTGCGTGGCTTTTGCGCTGCCCCGGCATGAACGACTCTTGCCCACCTCACAATGCCTTACTTTGTGCACGAAAACTGGACCCCGAAGAGGAGCTCCGGCCATGCGCCAAATACGTCGAGCCTTGTTAAGGCGCGGGCCCACTGCCCATACATAATACAAACTAAAAGTATATGCTGCACAAATGATGACATGATTACCTGAAGATACGCATGAATCATGTTGGAAGCATATTTGCTTCGTACATGTGCAGACAGTTTTTGTGTGCCCAAGGTGTCCGGAATACGCCTCAGAAAGTGTCTGCACACTGTCTTTTCTACGATGTGTCAAGTCGGGGTCGCACTGCTTATGCATCAGACAAAAGAGAGTCTGCATAGGGATTCGAAAGCGAGTCACCGCGAGATCTGTGCTTCGAATGCCGCATGGC
This sequence comes from Ixodes ricinus, assembly GCA_037355805.1. Lineage (NCBI taxonomy): Eukaryota > Metazoa > Arthropoda > Arachnida > Ixodida > Ixodidae > Ixodes > Ixodes ricinus. The sequence goes on from JAZHYW010015521.1 coordinate 34,808, forward strand.
AACGAGTTCAAGGAGGAAGCTTGGCACGCGGCATTCGAACCACGATAATCGAGGTGACTAATGTTTGCACATTGTCTCTTGTACGATGTATGAGCACTGTGACCCCGGCTTTACACATCGGAAGCAAGCCTTTGAGAACCTACGCATATATGTCATGGTGAACAGAACAGCGCACAAAGAGACGAGGACAGAGAAAAGGAACATGCAGAACACACAAGCGCTGTTCCTTTTCTCTGTCATCGTCTTTTTGTGCGCTGTTCTGTTCACCATGTCATCATACCAATAGCCCAACTTACAACACTTCAAGTATATATACGTTTATTCCACCTAAACTCTTTTGGGGAGTTCGGACTAAAATTCCCCAAGTATGCGAGGGAAAAAAAGATCCCCGGAGAAAACATAATTTCTGCGAAATCACAAAACCTACTAGAAAAAAAAAGCGTTTTTCGAAAAATCCAGTTTTGAGAAAACTGAAATGCAGAAATGAAACCACCAGCTCCGCACCACTACCAGTAGCTTCACAGCTAAACATGGCGGTGGTCTCTGTATTGGATAATCAGTAATACTGTCGGGAAACATTACTGACGCGAAGAAAACCTACAGATTATCCTGGTTACAAGCCTTCTTACTGCGCGTGTCCATTCGGTCGACTGTTTTCTATGAAGCTAGTTTTAGACTGGTGGTGTTTTGTTTTACGTTGAGAGCTACGCGATGGTTGATTTTAAATAGCCAGAAAAGTTCAACTGTCCCCATAAAAACTTATTTGAAAGGGATTGTCCGGAAAACTTTTGTCTTTCAGAAAACAATTACAGTATAGTGTCATTGCTTTTAGGACTATCACGATCATAATATCCGCATTTTTAATACTTCGCCGCACAAGTAATTCAATTTTAAACAGTGCCCAACTGCACAGATTGCACCCGCAAAACACACAGCGCTTTGTTGACCACAAGGTAAGCTATGAGGTAACATCACGCCAAGAGATGCCACGGCAGCTCTTGACTGCTGTCTCAGTAAAATAACTTCGTTCTGAAGAAGACGAGATTTACGATATTGAGTGAAGCTCAATTCTCTGACGATCATCTTTGTACGCATCATCAACAATGTTGATCAAAACCGGAAGTAATTCAACCTCCGCGACTTTGACGTTACCATGCCAGAAGTGAAGTCACGACGCGACAAGCCATGCATACTTGCAAACTTTGGCGTGAAGTTTCGTATTGAAGTTCATAATTGATTTAACGAATACTTAGGGGTCTTTTAATAAAATTAATATCACACCTGACTATACTTAGTCCCTCTCTACGCGACCAGCGCAAAAGCTGAGTAACTTCCGGATTTCACCAGACAATCCCTTTAAACTTGTTCTTTGCAGGCAAAGCATTTCGGCTCTGATGGTCGGTGTCTTTGATAATAATTCTCCACAGAAAGAAGAGGTTTTGCCGGTCATTAACATAAAATCCGAGAATTTTTGCGGAAGGTGGCTTCAACGTGGCGTCTCGATATGCAAGTAATTTTCAAAGATATTTTTATTGTGCTCTTATACCTTTGTGCTGACTTCATCACCGCCATTCCACAAAAAAGTTGCTTAAACAACGGTGTAGTTATAGACATAGTTTGATCTTTAGGTAACTTTTCAACGAAACATCGATAAAAAAATACCGACTCGTACGCACCACTTGTGCTTCGTTGACATACCACTTGGCTTCGATAGTGGCTCCAGGGGGTATTTTTATATCTTGTTTAATCAGCTGCCGCGTAGTGCGTGTTTCGGTCGTGGTTGATCCAGAGCTTGTCTTCACTGATGTCGAAAATTCTGTCGAGAACTGATAAACCAGTGGCACGTTTATACTGAACTTTGCTTTAACGTTCAACTCTGCACCCTTGGTGACGGACCACGTGTACTCGTCTTCGTGGTCTATCTGCTCCGATATGGACGCCTTACCCTCCTCATCAGACTGGTTGTTGTGAAACATCTGTATGTATACAGCAGACAGCTTTAGAGACTGTACTTTGGCGGACTGGTAGACCACCGGGCCGACTTTGAACGTGACTGGTGGGTACCTGCATCGAAAAACCGTAACGTTATGCTGCGCTCACATCACGCACAAAAGACGGCCTCCAGGAACTGTCTAAGGCGTCTTTCGTGTATACACGTTTGCAAGTCCGGCTTCGGGGCGCTGCCATCTTGCTTGGCTGGAGTGCGCTTGGACGAGTCATCATAATCCAATTACGAAGCCTTGCCAAGGCGTCGTAATCGGATTATGGCGGCGCCCAAGAACCCACCCTACTGAGGAAGATGGCGGCGTCCTGAGACCGGACTTGCAAACGTGTGTCGCGGCACTGTCACATTGGCCCTGCAGAAACTGCTGGCAGACATGTTCGCATATGTACAAAGCAGACACTCCCCCAGTACGCCAGAGGCGTGCCCCCAGGTACTTTAATCTGCAACGCGATACCCTTCATGGCACAGCTACTGCACACCCCTCGACGTAGATAAGATTAATCTCCCTAGTGCCGCCGACGGTGTTAAAGCTAGGGATAAGGGATATTTTCTACCCTTTACTATAATACCGTTCGTCAGATGATACGTTGAGTCCCAGATGGAAACCCTAATTAGTAGTAAATAATTATTTGCATAAATACAGTGTTGGCGAAATCGATTGAACGCAATTTAAACTGAGTGCACAAATCGGTTTTTTCACTTATCGCGCTGGGATTTACTACAGAGCTGCTTATTTGATATTATGAAACATGAAACCTCCGGAGTGAAAATAAAATAAAATAAAGACTGGTTTTGCTTTTGGAAAACTTATCGTTAAGCCTTTTGATATCAAAATCATCAGAAAATCGTTGTGAGATGTTCTGACGTTAACTACTAATAAAAAATGTTAAGTAAAAAACAACAATTGGCTTACCTATTCTTCATATATATTTGGCCTAAATAAGCGTCAACAATAACATATACCATATCTTTACTGTACATGAAAAATATAGGGAAAACATAGGTTTTGCTTTTTCTTGATTTACTCAGGTGAGCCAATCTTTCCACAATTTAAGCGAAAGCTTCCACCAACTTCGGGCACCCCTGTACTAAATACCAAGGAGATAAGTTAAGAAACCGAATTATGTGGTCAGTTTTAAAAAGCGTTCAATTCATTTCACCCACGATGTATATCAATACGTTTTTATAGCGTTCAAGAACAATATGCAAATTTTGTGCTCGCTCATTCTTTAAAAAAAGTAAGAAAACACAAAATATTGAAGGCAAACAGAGCCCACAAATCCGACGCACCTCTACCACACACACAAAGAAAGTGCAGCAGCAAACAAAGACAACTGTAAAAGCGGTGAAGTTAATATTATCAAGTTAAGAAACCAGAAGCCATGAGGAGTGTTGTGGAGGCTCTTTTCTCAACACTGCGCACGGAACACAGACCTCTGTTCAGATGTGTGCACGTTAGTGAAATCAAGTAATTAAATAACATTACTCCTTACTTACTGCAATAAAAACTAAGCACGTTACTCGAGACTGTGATTCACAAAAAACACGTTACCTTCACTTGAAAGTAACGCGTCACTTTCTCCATTCGCTCTTGAATGTGTCAGTTTTTGAAGCATGCAGCCACTTTCAACGCATGTACAGGTATCAGTGTAATAATTGCTCGCCTTATAACGCGTTCGTGCAGGGATGACTTTGGCTATACAGACATGCCATGTGCAGATCTCTTTCGTGACCTATCTAGTGTTTTCTGGTTGCGCTAATCACAGGCGCGAGCTGAGGCGAGAACTACCTATTTGGTACTCGTGTTGTGCGCGTTACCTTTTAGAAGGGATTTGATACCGTTACGAGTTACTACTCCACAGTAAAATAACGACAACACATTAATTGTTTCTTTTCTTAAAACTACGTCGTTACTTCGTTTCTGAAAAAGAGAAAAACGTATCTAGATACTTTGTGTTAAAGTAACTAGGGACGGGCTGCATCCTCGTCTACCCAACCAGAAGGAGCAGGGAGTTTTTAGCTGGGCTTTTTTTCCCGGGAGAGCTCGGGGGAAATCGCAGGCGTGCACGTTTCGTGGCTCCATGTCGCTTTTTCTGCCTGCAGTCCGGATGCGTGCGAAGTGCCCGAAGAAACAAAGTTGTTTCGTACCAAATCAGCGAAATTTCGGCTTTCGATCGTAGATTAAGCTAGCTTTCTTAAATTGTTAGACACAAGTTTCCAAACACAAGTCGCGAAAGATTCACACGTGATCGCCGAGAAACCGCAACGCTGTTGCTCGGTGTGTCTGAACCGGAGTCGTTCGCGAGCCACATCCGCAAACCAAGAAAAGACGCCGAGCACTGTGACGAAGCACTTTTTGCCGGTTCCTAATTGGCCCCCTCAGATCGTTAGCGTTGGCTGGAGTCGCGCTCATCGCGCATCTTAAAATGAATAAAAAAAAAGCCGTTTACAACTCCCTGTAACGCCGAATTGTAGCGCAGCTCTTGAGGAGGAGGAGGGAAGGGTAATCAGGTGAGGGTATACCCCTCCTCCTCCTCCTCCCCTCATTCTTCAATCTCCTCCGGGGGGGGTCACGTGACCTCGGGGGAGGGGTCACGTGACCCCCTCCCCCTCCCCCGAGGTCACGTGACTTGAGGGGTCACGTGACCCCCCCCCGAGGTCACGTGACCTCAAGGGTCGCGTGACCCCCACTCCCTCTCCCCCCAAGTCACGTGACCCCAAGGGGGGGGGGGCTCGCGCGGTCCAGTATGGGATATTTCCCATAATGCACCGCGCGGTTACGCCGACGGCGACGCCGACGCCGCTCAAGCCGGAAACGGGTGCCTAAGAGCTGCGCTCTAAAAGAAAGATTTACACTTCAAGCTGGCCTATAGACCTTTGCAAAAGTCGCCTTCTGGGCTCTGGCATCTTTGTCTGCAGGGCTGTGGAACGTCTTCTGAGCATGCGCTGGTGCTCTGCCTAGTGGTAATCAGACGCCGCGTCATGCCTGCACAGCTCAGTGACTCGGCATTTTTCGCACGGCTGAGGAGGGATGTAAGTGTCTATACACGGATAAAAACAGGGGGAGAATAGGAGACGAAATCGCGAGGGGACATCAGAACGCCAAGAACTCTGATTGGAGAGATTAGGGGTAGGCGCGAAGCTAGACGCCCATGTCTCCATTGCACTCGTAGAGCGCGTTAGAACGCGCAACGTTGGCGTCCTGCGTTCCCGTTCGAACGCTTTTGACGATTATAGTGAAGACAAACGCATCGGGCCTAGGGTCCGCGTTAAAAGAAATCTGGTAGTAAAAGAAAACTTTTCTGGTTCTTTCGGCTTCTCCATATTTTGGACCATAAAATATACTTTAAAGGGATACTTCAACGAAATTCGAAATATACCCGTCGTGTTCAAAAATAGGTTGAATATGATCCACAATACCCGTAAATGACAGTCGCACGTTGGTATTTTGAGCGTGGTGGCTGTAGTTTTCGTTATAAACGGCCCACTCTGGCAAGCGCTCTCAGAACAGCCAGCGGAGAGCACGTGACATCCAACGCAATCGTGACGTAGTTCGTCTCGGGACGAGCAAAGCTACGACGAGGCTGACGTCGAGAGGATGGCCTAGTCATTCCAGCCACCGAAGCGGCTGCTTTTGTACGAATTTTGAGTGACGGAGTTAATCTTCTATAATACTTGTAGAGGGACAATAGCGACTTCTGGGACACACAAAAGGGATTCTCGGGAAGAGGGAGTTCCTCCTTCACCCTCTTCTCTCGTCGTGGCCGGAGGCGAGACAGTTACCGTCACTACCTCTCAAGGTTCCTAAATGGGCATTACAAACGAGGCGTTAGCGACATCCACCAGGTGCTCTTTGCTAATCGTTTAATTCGTTTTAAAATTCTTTTTCGTGACTTTTTTAACAAGATATTGGTGTGTTCGATGTGATACTGCTCCTTTGAACATATATAGACCAAAAAATAAGCGCCGCAATTTCGTTGTAGTATCCCTTTAAGCACCCCTTAAAGAGCTACTCCACAGGCTTTTTAATTGTCTCCGATTCGCTTGAAAGTTTGCTAAAATCACCTACAAACATCACTAAAATAGTATCACAAATATTAGGTCAAAATATTGTTTCTTTTTTATAAAGGTATTGAATTTACAGTTGTGGTCCTCACCGAGTTTTATAAAGTGAAAGCCTCTACTGGAAACAACGAAAAAGTGACGTCAGTGGAAGGCAATGATTCACTCTTTGGACTGCAGAATTTGTCCCCAACTGATTCCAAGCAGTTTCAAGGTGTCAAATGAATGCTTTGGAAGCTCGCTCCAGTAGCGCACTCCAGCACGGATCAAATAATTGGCATATTCTATTTTTCAGACTGCTTGCTCGACTGGAAAGCCTCCCTGCCACTGACGTTACGGTACTGAAAAGTGCAGGTATATTTGAATGCCGGTTTTTGCATCATTTTCATTTGCCGATTCCACAAGAACTCATTTTGAATTTCGCGATACCAAATAGCACACTGGAAAGGGTAAAGGCCGGGAAGTCACAAAAATGTAGTTAGTTGAAGGTACCTAAAAAGACCTGTTGAGGACCCCTTTAAGGGGTTTTCTTAAACTACCTATGGGTGATTTTTAAGCTTCTTTTCTAATGCGACAGAGGGCTTCATCCTCGAGTTGCCTTTCTAGTGTGGAACGTCTTAGCGATAGTGCTTGACGCGAGACCGTTCTTCACGAGCTGAAAGAGTTCTTCGGGCGTTAAAACAACTTAAAAAATCCCCTAGAAAAAAAGAAAAACGTTTTTTTTTAAAAGCTTGGCTTGGACACACGCGTCAAAAAAAGACGCGTGTGCCAAGCCGGGAGACAAGAGATGGCGCAACGAACGCCGCCAACGAACGAGCATGCGGCGCCGAGAGCTGGCACTTTAGCAGACGATCCTTTCGACTCAAAAGCGGCGCTGTAACGCCAAACTTTCGACAACAAAAACAGGCGCGGTAACAGCAAGGAACTGCAGTTCCTTGTCTGCTAAACACGATGGCTCTCGGCGTCGTCTGCTCGTTCGTTGGCGGCAGTTGGCGTCGCGACCGCTTGCGCCATCTCTTGTCTCCCGTGCGAAACGGCGCCGTGTTGTTTGCAGACCGGTGGCGTCGCTGCATTTCCATAGGAGCTAAGCCTTTTTCTTTCTTTACTTTTTCTCAGGTAAGTTCGTTCTTTGCAAATTTTACGAAAAAAATGCACCATCTGTGGGCAACGCTGCACAAAGTCGTAGCGCGATAGGTTAAGAAACCGAATTTTCCGGTCGATTTAAAGAGCCTGCCGTCTCCTTGTTTCACCCAGTATATTGACGGACTTCAAGGAGTCACAAAGAGAAGAAGACGATTTTAACGGCAGCGACAAGGAGAAGAAGAGAAAGACGAACACCCAGCCAAATAAGTCACCCGTAAACAAAGCGACCGAGCAGGCCGCGAAACGTCGGGAAATTTAAACCAGTTGGTTAGATTATTTCCAGTTTCTTTTCATCATGCTCACCTAACCAGGCAGATTTTTCCGAAATGTTTACTTTTCAAGGTATGTGTTAAAAAACGGATACTATGATCTTTAAAGTTTATATCCTTTTTTGGAGTTTGTTGGAAGACACCACAGTAGAAAACAGCATCTGTGCAGTAGATGACGCAGTGCTCTATCGTTCCGGTCGATGGCATAATAGACAATCAATTTACCACGGTACAAAAGAGCCGCGTCTCTAACTTAAAAAAGAATATATTTTAGCACTTGGAGATAGGCACATTCGCTTTACTCATTTTGAAACATCTTGTCCTTCACAGTCACTAAACCGTGTCCTGTGATAACGAAATCGGAAAGAGACTTTCAATCAAGAATTGTGATGGCCGTTTCTTTGCTACTTTAAATGGGTATTCTAATGACAAGCAGACGTTCACAGACATAAAGGTGTCGGCTACCTACTTCCAAAAGCCTAAGAGTTTTCCTGGTGTAGAATTCGTTGACAAAATGACCAAGGAGAGCAATTGACGTGCCAGCTTTTTTTAACGATCCTAAGCAGGAAAGGATGGGATAAATTCAAAAAAAGAAAAGTCGCGAAACGAGTTGGCGGACTAATAAATGTGTCAGTCCTAAGCCAGCAGCTTCCAAAGGAATGAATAAGTAATCACGTTTCCTCCGTTCCCAAGATGAGCTCCAGATAAAAGTCGCAAAGGTTTTATGAAAGACTTGTAACTTTGGACCGTCATAATGCCATAGTTTTAAGACGTACATTAGTTTAGATATTTTTAAAAAGTTGCACACTGCTGCATTTGCGAAGATTGAAAGCTATAGTGCCCTCCATGCTAATGATTTTTGCTTAATCTCAGTTACAACGGAGTTCAAGTATAGATTTTTGGATCTTGCTTGATGTAGAAGAGGGGTCTTCACACGTTTTGGGTAAGGGGCCGGATTGGAGCGTTGGTCGCAGTTTCGAGGAACGAAATATAAATATGAAAATTTAAAGAATAGAAAACTATTAGTTCTCGTCTTTCCTGCTATTTTCATGTGTGCGTTTAGTGCGCGTCGCGGCGCCGTTTTTCAACACGAGCTTATTTTAGCGTCGGTAGCAGTAGGCTATCTGGAAGCGGGCCGCGGGAAGGGCGTCACTGGAAGGACCGCGGTAAGCCGTGGGCCGGTCGGGAGACCTCTGATCTAGAGCAACACCAATATATTTGAAGGGAAAACAATTCCATGATAACTCAGCAAACTCTCCTGGCACGGTTGCCCACGCGCCCATAGCGAAGCCAATAGATTTTGCGCTTCCAGACTTTTCATATTCGAACAGAACAGCGCCACGTCATCAGGACATGCCAGTAACTTTACCTCTGCGAAGCAAAGGCTATAACCTCGGATATTATCATTGGCAATAATGCGAAGGCAGGGAGGTTCAAGGTGAAAAACAAAAATAAGTATTGATAGTAGGCAACTTTGCCTTACTGAAGATTGGATAAGAATAGATACAGAAAAGGAGTTGTTTAAAATTAGCCTTGTGCTGCTGTTTTTGTAACAGCTGAATGCCCTTGAATAGCATGGTTCAAACGTTTGCATGAGAAAGTATTTTGAATAAGAAATAAAAGCTTACTCAATCGAACGCTTTCGACAAGTAAAGTTAAACTATTGCCACTTGATCTTGCTCATGAGATACAGTCTCTCACAGATCTTGCTATATGTAAGTTCGTTTGAATGTTTCGTTCATGTGTACCGCAAGTTTGGTGTTCTCCAGTTAGATTATATATTACGAGGTGTAAGCTTTCGTTTAAAACTTCTGAGATTATTATTGGCTCCATTCAGGGCGTAATAAATGCATTTTCTTTTCGCCAATGGCACCTGACACAATACAGTGGTCAGAAAAAATACAGGTTTAACCTTGTAATTTGAAATAACCTTGTAAAGTTTTCCAGAGACGTATATTCGATCCAGCCGTGCGTGAGAAGAACGTTCGAAATGTGTTTAATGTACTCTGCTTCCTTTCTCTTCTCCAATGTCAGCTACGTTTTTATCGGTAATGAAGGACTGCAGTAAAGCTACAGTAGAGTCCAATCTCGCCGTAAATTGGGGAACAACCTTTCATATTTAACACACAATTGAAATCTCCAAGTGGAAATAATTTTCTATCAGTTGTAATATATGATTCTATGATTAAAAAGAAGTCATTACGTGCATTCACATGTTCGGAGCGTACATACACACTTTATGCAACATTCGTCATTGTCATAAGTAAGATGTCATCCAATGAAGCGCCCCTCCCGATTGGTGGTGAGAGCATTAGCAGTCAGACCCGTTCTCCTTTTCAGTAGCAAAAATGCAAAAATATTCCAAGCCGGGACTCATAATGATCAAAAAAACTGCGCCGACTTGACATAACAAAATTAACAATTTAATCAAACGTTTCGTTTCCCATGCGGGAAACATCATCAGTGAAACCTTCAAGCAGGAATGAGCGAAAAACACTTCAACGGTCCTATTTAAGCAAGTCCGCGTACACATCGGGGAGGGGGCCGCGGTGTGAATTGCAAGCCGATGAGTCACTTCGGATGAACCATGATTCCACGAACCTGCGTGGACCCCACCTTTGTTCACGCGCCAGAGTGGATGCATTATCAAAGTCGAAACTGTGACCTGTATTCCAACAATGGTCTACGAGTTCCGTCTTAGCTCTTGTCGCATGCGTGGCCTTCGCCACGTCCCTTTTGTGTTCGTTTAGGCGAGTGCAGCGCCTCCGGCCTGTCTCACCAATGTAGGATGCGTCACAGTCTAGACAGTTCACTTTATACACAACACCGCACTGGGACTCTGGGGGGTGTAATCTTTAGGTTTAGAAATGAGGTCACGTAGTTTACGATGGGGTTTGAAAGCTGTGCGGATATTCAAAGGGGCGAGGGCCCTGCGAATAGATTCAGAAACACCTTTCAAATAGGGTATTGTTACTTGCCCTGTCCTAAGTCTTCCATTGTCCTGACTTCGTCTTTGTCCCATCTGTTTGCGCGTGTTATCAATAAAACGTTTAGGATAATTCCGCTTTGTCAAAAGGTCAACAATAACAGCATCCTCAGAAGCGCGCAATTGAGGATTAGAAGAAATGCGCTCAGACCGATGTAGTAGGGTTTTTACGACGGCCCTTTTATGTTCGACAGAATGATGTGAGTTAAAGCTTAAGAGGTTACCCGTGTCGCAAGCTTTGCGGTACACTGTTGTATCTAAGCGACCGGTACTATTTCGGAACACATTAACATCCAGAAAAGGCAGCGCACAGTTCTGTTCAACTTCATGTGTGAATTGGATTGATGATTCGACGCTGTTTAAAGCTAAGTGAAAGTCAGCAACATGGTCCTTGTTTAAAATTACAAAGGTGTCGTCCACATAACGTTTGTAAAACCCTATCGGGTGCGCATTCTGTTCAAGGACAGTTTCCTCCACATACTCCATAACAAGATTTGCCATTGTAACAGAAATTGGGCTACCCATTGGACATCCTTCAATTTGGTGATAAATTTGTCCGCGAAACGTGAAATGCGACTGTTTAAGACAAAAACGCAGCAAAATTACAATATCCTCCACCGTTAACGATGTGCGTGAGGGGAGGCTGTCATCCTTACGTAAGCGTGTTTCGGCTATCTCAACGGCCCGAGAGGTGGGGACATTCGTAAACAAGGACACAACATCAAATGAAACCATTATGTCGTCTTCGTCTAGGACGTGATCCCGAACCAGGCCCACGAATTCTTGGGAATTACGTACTGTTAAACCATTTTTTCCTGTGACCGGAGTGATGAGTTCGACCAGATATTTTGACAGATTGTACGTCGGAGAACCAATAAATGAAACAATAGGACGCAAAGGGCACTCGGGTTTGTGAATTTTGGGGAGACCATACAATTTAGGTGTAGATCCGTCAGAAGAAAAAAGACGACGGTACGTGGCATCGTCTAGGCGTTTCTTCTTTTTTAGATCGCGGAGGTGATCAACAAGGGATCTCTCAGATTTAGGAGTGGGGTCCCGTGGTAACGTCACAAAATGCGCTGTGTCGTCAAGAATTACCTGCATTTTTTCATAGTACATTTCTTTATCGAGTATTACAGTGCCTTTCCCCTTATCAGCTGTAAGAATGATAATTGATTGATCCGATTTAAGATCCCGTAGTGCCGACTGCTCCACCTTGCTCAGATTCGATGGCGTTACTTTAGCATTGTTAAGCCCCCCGATGTGTACGCAGAATTGCTTAAATAGGACCGTTGAAGTGTTTTTCGCTCATTCCTGCTTGAAGGTTTCACTGATGATGTTTCCCGCATGGGAAACGAAACGTTTGATTAAATTGTTAATTTTGCTATGTCAAGTCGGCGCAGTTTTTTTTTTTTTTTTTTTTTTTTTTTTTGATCAGCAGCAAAAAAGCAAACGGCCGACGTTCCCGTTGCATGGGTGACACACACATCGAAATCATTTAAAAAAGGTTTGAACGCGGATTCGGTTTCTTCCTCGCCGGACAATTTTGTTTCTTCTACAGCCAATACATCTACCTGCTGCAGGGATATAAGCTGAAGAAGTTGGCACTGCTTTCGCTTAGCTCTCACGTTTAAGGTAGGTACACGGAGCTGAGGGGCGCTGAATATGCGATCGTTTATGGTTGAGCGCTATCGCTCAGCGGCTTGTCTTCGACAAATTTAGTGCCAGAAGATGGCGTCAAATACGGCTTGTGCCCTGTTCCAGCCTGCCTTTTATTGGACAGTTTTGATCTAGTTAAGAGGCCATCACTCAAGGTAGCATTTGTAGATGCCTCAATTAGAAGAATGGGGTCATCTGAATTGTCGATTCCTTGCGATGGGTTACCTCGCTCGTCATCCTCGGTGGTGACTGCGTTTTGTTGATTATCAGTGAAAGTATGTGCTTGTTCTGTTGTACGAGAAGTTGTTGGTGTTCTTTTTTGGATGGTAGGGGTGCTAGCGTGTTAATCTGTTAATCTGCACTGGCATTAGGAGAGGGAAAGGAGATTGGGATCGGTCGGGGGTGGCTGAGGCGTTGGATATAGAGGCTCAGTCATCATGGGGATGTCTCCACTTGATTCAACAACCTCGCTTGCATCCATCAGGTGTTCTGTGGTCGAGTTGTCTGCTGTGGCGATCCTAAGCCTGTCGGCGTGCATGTGGACGCAATCCGCAAGGCTGTGTCCGTACCCTTGGCCCTACGTGCACCTCGGAGTACGAGGGTGGCGGCGGATTTGGCCCACGCGGTTGCATCGCAGGCACAAAGGAGGTCGGCCGGGGATCAGTAGCAAGATCTGACAGCGATAAATAGTCAGTAGGTGCGAAATCTTGCTCACGCTTATGTCTTCTCGGTGTGTCAGTTGCACGTCTCTGTTGAGAGTATCCATATCTTCCATTCCTTCGCATTTCAACTTCACTTGTACGATAGAGCGCACGGTACCGGAGGGTTCCAGCGCTCTTCCCATTCACCTTTCGAGTACCACGCCTAAAACCAGATATTTCTCCAGGTCCGGATCAAGAAATATAGAGGCCCTAAACTGATAAGCACCTGCCCCCTCCCCGTTATTCTAAAACAAAATGAGAAAGTGGAGTCAAACATTAGTGGGGTTCAGCAATATTGTGACGGAGTATCGGTGTTCCACACTGTTTTCATGTACGTAGACGTTTTTGTTTCCTCTCTTTTATTCAAAAGAGTCGACCGTGGTGAAGAAAGCCGGGCGGCTCGGAATTCAAAATGGCTGCCACATCAAACAGTAAACGGAGCCCCAGAATTCGAATAGACGTTCAAGTGCCGAGCGCCCGCTTCGTCATTTACAGCCTTTCGCGCATAAAGTGTGTTTTACTGTCGTACTTTCTTTCCTAAACGAAAAAGTTTCCGCCCGACTCTGAAAGCAGATTGGCCTTTTCACGATGCACTCTTCCTGAAACCTGCAGGAGTACTATAGGTTGCATACGTGGCGTTCCAAGTTTCATCATAGAAGGTTTCATATATTGTTTAAGCAGGCTGGAATAAATGGACCCCGTTCCCTCGCTGTCGGAGGTGATGCCATTTACTGCAACCTCCTTAGACACCCGCCACCTCCCTTAACCAGCGTTGTATTTCTCCCTAGCCTAATGACACCCTGTTTAGAAACAAAAAATCCGTCCACTCAGCAGGTAGTCGATTGAGCCAATGCCACCTAAAAGACAAGGCCTGCTTATGACGTCATTAATAGTGGATCCCCAACCCACCCCAAGCGGCAAACACGCTGAAGCTTACGAGAGTCTCAGCAAAGCGGCAGACGCTTCTATCTTAGCGTCGTCACGTTCCAGCGTCGCGCTCTTTGTGAGACGCAGTGAGACGCGCTGACGGCGACGCTGGAGCAAGCTAGGCGCACCTGCGTGGAGCCACTAGTGATGACGTTTGGGGAGAAAGGCCCAGGCCTTGTCTTCTAGGTGGAATTGACTGAGCCAAACAGAAACAAATGGCACAACAGAAACAGACAAAAAAATATTTGTAAAGTACCTGAATCGAGCGTACTTACTTTGGTGAACGGAATACTGTAGAGAAAAGAAAAAAAAACTAAAATTATTATTCGAATACAAGATGGGGCACATCACGTACATTTCGAGTTTGACTTAGACGATTGTGTTTGCTTATCACTATACAAGCTCAAGACAGCAGTTCAGTGATATTGTCAGATGCGTGTAAAAAACATGGATGTGACAATATTTCTCATCTTTCAACATTTGCAGGAATAAATGTTGCTGCTTCCTCTAAATATTTCAGCGAACCCATAAGATCATCGCTATAGCATATTCTGGTGCACAAAACGGCATTTCTTGAGTTTTTCTTATATTGACAGTTAAATAGGCCACAAGGATTTTATTCAGGAAGATCCCTGAAGTGCGGTTACTTCAAAACGAAACTTATCTAGTGACACTAGTCTATGCATGCTTATTTATTCTAGTACCTGGCATGAAAAATTTTGCTCTGTTTTACACTCACCAAGAAGAGGAGAAGAAGGAGCGAAAATTGAAAACTTTGAGCCATGTTTGCGAGTGCACTTAATGAACTGAGCATTTAACAGATGCCCCCTTCCTTTTGCGTAAATGCTTTCACGTCACTACCGTTTATACAAAAAAAATAAAAAGAATGCGATGCGCTCATAAAAATGAAACAAAATTTAGACGTCAAGAGCATTTTATTTGAAGGGAAAGATTCGAGCTTTCCTTTTCTTTATTTTTTTTTTCGAAAGGATGAGGTTCAACAGGGGCATTCACCGGATAACACGTTTGAGTGCCTGTGCACACATAATATACCAGCTCACGGTCACAAACAAATAGGAGCGCCCCTAGCACTAAGGCACTGGCCCCACGTCGCGCATGCGCGATGGATTGTAGGCATGAAGCGCCACGACCTGCATCAACAAATCATCAGAATTTGATGTCGTCGGCGTCGGTGTGAGTCCCGTGCACTTTTTCGCGCTGGAAGTGTTGATTCTACGCCTTCCTAGCACTGCCTTACCACTCGAGTAGCCTGAACGAAATTACCCAGGCTCGTTACACCGCAACACGTCGTGTAATAAATGTCACATGCGTCGATTCATTCAGCGTGAGCGCCGGAGAATCTACGTTAAAAGCTTACTTACGTGATAAGATTCTGCGCGCAATTTCCAGTCGTGACGTCATCCGGGTCACAAAAGCGTGTAGAGTATAGTTGCAGTGCTCGACGTCGATAGTAAAAATCCCAAGCAGGATCGGGGTATGTGAATCATGCATTATGACTCGGTGATGGCCAGTGGCGACAATGATCAACACCTCCTTATATCTACTGTTTACACCGAGCCTACTAAAACCAAACAACCTTCAACCTTAAAGGTATTTCGAAACATGCACTTTTTACGCAAGGTTTGGCCGACTGTTGGCTGTAGTTTGAACGAGCAGACGATAGTTTGAACGAGTTTGAAAGAGAATACGAAAGTTTGAACGATACCACGGTCATTTAAGCGTGAAGGCACACTGAACGTGGTGTGCGAATTGTCCGAACAACTTGACGGCTTTTCTGGGTTTATGTTGAAACAAAGAAAATAAATCTGATGACCGCAAGTATTTGTGGATTCATACCAAGGTCCTTCGCGCACAAGCAGTAGTGTTCCGACGGTGTCTCGTCTTCCTTTTCAAAGCACCTATCCACGTTCTCGGGTGAACCGAGCATACTGAAAGCATGTGGAAAATGATCTTCAAACGTTTCCCGGCTCTTTTGCTACAACCCCAGTCGCGGCGTTTTGACGAGAATGCAGGTTTTTGTAGGGTTCTCACAAAACAACACAGGAATGCCCGTCCGGCATGGTGACTTCCACCCACAGTCGCCGACCGAAAGTGCGCCCGACGCGCTGCACCGCTGTGTAACTAAGCAGAGTTGAGTTGGTACATAATCAGAGAGAGCTTACACTTAAAGGTCGACCTACAGAATTGTCTTTTGCAGGGCAAAAAAAAAAAACGGTTTCCAGTTTCCTCCTTTTCATTGCCTCTCCCTATAGCAGCGGGTCTACACGTGTTAAAATTATTGTGGCCATAATTTTCCCGATTTTAGGGAGTATATACGCTTATCTTGACGATTGTTATAATGATGTTCAGGGTGAATGCAGGATGATGGGTAACTTTGTGTGAGAAGTTTACTGCCCCGGTAAATGTAAATTGAAAGTTTATATGTGCATACTTTTTGAAGGCTCGATATTTTATGTTGCTCGAAAAGGAAAGATGTATTAGCGTCACAGACGAAATTGTTTGTTAGGCGAACAGCTTTTTTCTTTTTTGTAGTAGGTATAGGCATGATATATTTGTTTTCATTGTCTGACCCCAGACAATGAGGCAGTAATATACCTCGGTGTGTATGAGATATTATTGAAGTTGATATTTTAGTCCCGCTAATGAAGGTTTTACAAAGTAAAGCATGCCTGAGGCTTTAGAAATTTCGATTAGTATTGTGCTCACATGGTGTGTAGTGTTCACGTGCTTTTACAATGGTAGCTGCTACTAAAGTAACTACATATGCTCCACTTGCAGCTGAGTATCGCAATGGTGCTCTCACGGTGACCATGTTGGAATCAAGGCCGCACTGCATGAAGCACCTGTCGCTCCTTCAGGTGATTCGGAGGCCCGCGGATGGCGTGGCTATGAGGCGGCGTGCTGGGGCGTGCGGAGCGGAGAAGATATAGTGCGGCGACACGCCGCGCTTGCGCCGTCATCTTGTCATTCGTCTCCTGTTTTTATTTATACCATCGGTAGAACCATAGCCTCCTCCACTATACTCGACAAAGCCTGGCAGATCGCCACGAGACGCGGCCACCGAAAGTGAAAAGGTAGAGCGGCAGACAACGCACGGGGGCAGTGAAGAGTCGTAACGGGCGCCCCGCTGCGGCGAGACGCCGAAACACACTTGTCCCGAGCGATGGAATCACCAGTTCTGACTAATGGTACTTTCTTGAAATTAGAGTGCAAATTATACGAAGCCTTGTGGAAGGTCCACAAATGTCCGCTTGTGTTCCTCGGGTACCTCGCGCTACCGCTTCTTTCATCGTCGGGTTTGGAAACCATGTTTCGGGTCCTCGCCGCTGCAGAAGCTGTGCTTTGAATACCAGAAGTGTTCTCTACTGCCAGATCCTCGCGCTCCGAATCTGCGACCGGGCACTCTTTGGTTCCGTTGTATAGAACTGCCAGGCTCTGTGAGTATAGAGGAGGCTATGGTGGAACATAGTAGTCCAGGAAACCGCCGTCCCTTTGAAAGCCGTAGCTACGCGTTGTTGTCTTTTCCGAAGTGCCCGGATGTGCCGGTCGCGTATCACTCCGCGAGCGCCGCGGACGCGAGCAACGTGATAGTCCACCGTGCCGTCTGCTTCCCAGGCTTTTGAAACATGTTTTAAAACACCGCTCGCGTTATAAAACAACGCGATTATACTGTATCCAGTGGGTACGCGTAATGTTGAATGGTCAGGGAACCTTCCAATTCGTTCTATTTTAGTTTAGGAAGTATATTTCGCAGACGCAAAGCGACAATCATGCTCCGCCCGAAACTTGGCGCCTGCTAGGTTATTTTGCCTGATGAAGGTTATGGCGAATTCCACTGGGCGTTTTTGGAGCGCGCCGGGATCAGTTGACCAGATCCGGAATGGAGCACACGATCCGAACGAGGTCGTGCCACATACGGATCCCCAGTGGAGCATGACCACTGCTCCGGGATCGGCGGATGCCTTCCCGTCATTCACCTGCCCGGGAATCCCCTTTCCGCGGCCGCCACGGTCGTTTCGACGACGTTTTCGCAATCGCTGCGCTAACACGTGTTCGAGGCACGAGCGGCAGGAATGGCTGAGGAGATTCCAGCAAAGATTGCCGGAAGCTGCTCGAGCAACTTGACGACGAACTGTCGTCAAGCAGCAGCAGCAGTAAGGCGGGCGGTACAGGCGGCACCTCCCGAGTGGCCATTCCGAATTCTTCTGAGGCGAGATGGGCGAGATCAGGCGAGATGCCCCGCGAGAAAGGAAGTCACGTGTGTGCGCCGAGGGCTCGTCTAGCTGGTTTCCGGTTGAATCCGCCGAAATCGTCGGAGCGACTTTCCTCGGATCCATATCGAGATCTGGAGCGGAGCTAATCCAAAACGACCGGTGGAACGCGTCCGTCTCGATCCCGATCACCCAGTAAAATAGGATCGCTCCAAAAAAGTCGATCCCGGCGCGCTGCAAAACGACCAGTGGAATTCGCCATTAGATCCAGTTCGGCGCTCGTGACCACTTCTCCTCCAATTCCGAGTTGGCGGCGCAAGAAAAAGGAACGCGGTACTCCAGCTCGGCAAGCAGAGATTATACAGTTACTCTAGCTGTTACGGGCCCATCCCTCCGGTTTCGCGACGACGTGAGCGCAAACGAAAAGCTCCCCTCTAAATTTGGCGGAAAAACTTCTGCTCTAATTCAGTTTCCCCGCTAAATGTCGGAGACAAATTGACGCCACGTGTCCTATGCACCAATTCCGTTTTCCCACTAAATTCAAGGGGGAGGGGGAGGACCGACGTCATGTGACCCATTCACCAGTTCAGTTTCCCCGCTAAATTCGGCGGAAAAACTAATGTCACGTGACCTGACGCCAAGGGACTTGCAGACAAGTTCAGTTTTCCTCTAAATTTAGCGGAAAAATTGACGTCACGTAAGCTATGCACCGGTTCAGTTTTCCGGCTGTATTTCGCTGCAGATTTTGGCGACAATAAGACGATCGTCATCGTCATGTCGTCGATTGAGCAGCACAGCTGCCGCTGTCTAAACGCATCACGCCGCCCGATCGTCTTCGAATTTTTTAAACCCCACTCTGACAAGCTTGTGGTTATTTAAACCCTAAACTGCAGACCTTTCAAATTTGAGTGCGATTTTCTTTGTAATAAAACAGTTTACTAAATAAATAAAGTTATTCTTTTTTAAAATTTACAGATAAGCCATTTGCTGAGAGCCAGGATTAGATTGCAGATAACTATTTATTCATTGTAATTTCTAACTAAGATTGAATGCATTTGTGTCGTCTGCATTTAATATCAATGTTCAGTATATATGATATGCTAGCCAAGGTGTAAAAATTGCGATTTTAAAAAAAATAATTAAATCAGATTAATTTTATATAAATCGGATATATTGGATTTCAATAAGATCAATTTGATTATATGACTATAGCTAGAAAAGGATGACTGTTTATTACTATGGGTATTTTAAACATGGCTTATTGATCCATTCATCCGACCACTGATAACATTGCAGAAGAAAGAAATGCTGTAAATTTAAACCACAGTTTAATTATTTACTTTCTATTAGTATATCCTCAGCCATACTAGAGCAAAAACAGCTTGATTTTCTTAGTTAGCATTTGTTCACGCTCTGATTTGCTGCAATCAGACATTACTTTTTCTAGTTTTTGTATCTTTCACGTTACAATTTGATTGCAATAGGGTGTTTGTGTTGACGTCATGATGCCCACCGTTTTTGTTGATGTAAGCTGTCTGGCGCAGCGTGCCGGAGGCAAGCATTCCAAAGATGAATCCGACACCATCGAGTATGGAATGCACAAGGCTAGTGGATTTTATAGTGCGGACACCTAACAACAAAATGGCGGATTGGCGTCACGTGAAAACTCCCTACAGTACGTTGCGTAACTAACGAACCAAGTGAAGGGTAGAAAGGAAACTCATGATCCGATTTGCTTAGAAGAGCAACGATTTTCGTGTTCAGTCAGATAGCAATCTTTCTTGCTTGTGATTTTCTTTATTTAAGTAAAGAAAACAAATGCATATAGAAAGCATCAAATGATAGACAAACGACAAATAAAAAAAAGATTTGAAATATTTTTGCGGAAAGATTTAATTTAAAAGGATACTGACAGAGCTATTTATGCTCGCCAAGGTTTTTATTGCTACATGAGATAATAGAGCCCAACAACCCAGAATGCAATTTGCGCCTCGAAATTCGTTTTCTTTCCACCCGAAAACCGCCGATCGAGAATTGGCTGGTTTGAGTCGCATTTGCTATCATCTCCATAGTCACGTAAGATTTTCTATGGTTTAGACACAGCCACCAAATATAATCAAAGCCGTAAATCATCAGAAACACACATTTAGTATGAAAAAACTATGATATCCATTCTCTGTGACTTCTAAAAACCTGCAAATGTGTTGATTGAAACAAAAGAAGTTGCATAGAGAACCAGAGAGTGGAGAGAGAGAGAAAAACATTTCTTTAAAATACTGTATGAGGGGGAGGGGGAGGGGGGTCCCAGCAGAATGGAAGATTTCGGAGGGGGCCCGGCCCCTTGGGCCCCCCCCCCTGGCTACGTGCCTGTCCTGCCGGCTACTCCTCCCTCCGAGCTGTGCTGGCGTCGCCGTCGCCTTAGGCGTAACCGTGAGTCACGTGACCCTCGTGACCTCACAGGGGTCACGTGACGTCTCTGGGGTCACGTGACCTCACTGGGTCACGTGACCTCAAGGGGGTCGCGTGACCTATGGGGGTCACGTGACGTCACGGGGTCACGTGACCTCGCGGGAGTCACGCTACCTCACGGTTACGCCGACGGCGACGGTGACGGCGACGCCGCTCAAGCCGGCAATGGGCGCCTAAGAGTTGCGCTCTAAAATATGTCGGCAGCGTTTTCAACAAGTTCTGCCGTGCTAATGTTTTCACTGAGTGCAATCCTTGCCGCGCCATTCCTCGCCTTACGTTGGCCGAGATGCGAATACAGAAGGCCCCACATCTTAGAGGGATGAGTACGCGTATGTCCGCTGATCTGCTCGCAATTCTGCATCCATTGCTCTGAAGCTAAGTCGCTCGAGTAATGCTCGATTTTGTTCTGAATCTTGCGTAGGCGTCTCACGGTGCGGCGTTGTTTGCCTCTCTTGCAGTATGCACCAAGGAGGCGAAGCGTGCAGTTCCAAAGCGCCTCAAGGTGCCGATCGGGGTCTCGGTGGTCTTGTGATGCTCGTAGTCCTTTCGTTGCCGCCGTCTTGGCCTATTGGAGTTGCTCGGTTAGAAGCTCGATGCCCGCTTTGGGAAGTTCTTCACCGAGTATGAGACGATATTTGTCCCTATGTGTGATGTGGCTGATTCGAGTAACCGGTATTTTTCCGTCGCCTTGCTTTGGAGTCATGGCGAACCTGGAGGCAGATTGGGAAGTGGCCGCTTCCCGAACAGTCCTCCAACACCGACTACGTGCACAGTTTGTGTAGAGTTGCCCAGGTGAGATCAGGTGTTGTATCTGCCTGGCGCCATGTTTGGCCCGATCGTGTATACATCTGGGGTGTATTAAGTAGGAAGAGGTCATATTTGGAAGGGTCTTTTAATTATCCGTTTCCCCTTAGCACTGCACGAGTTGTAGTTCCATGCTACATGCTTGGAGTTAATCCCCGAATAGTAAGAGTTGATCCTGCGGGTATTGCCTCTTAAAATGAGGCACAAAGCTGAGATCGATAGGAGTCTGTTCGGTTTTATTGCAGGTATTTTCCGGTACGATGTAGACTGAGAAGACAAGGATGGCTCGCTGTAGCGTAAGCTGTACCTTGCACCCTGTGACGCAAATAGTGTTAGTACACCAGCGCTCGGTGTCGATTTGAACATGATCAGTTTGTCTTTGCACGCATTCAGCTGTCTTGGTAGGTCATTCTTGGTCCGCATGTGGCGAGTGTCCGTCGTATATCTCAATCGCAATAGTGGTCCGTTCACTTCTTGTAGGGCGATTATGGTGTGTGCGTCGTTCGCGTTTGCGAGTTAAAGGCGTGCTACGACGTCTGCCTTCTTGCGAAGCGTACGGCAGTTAAACGGGATCACGGTCGAGTAGGTCAGCAGCCCCACACGGCGTGCGCCAGGTGTTTAGTTGCCGAGGGGGAGGGGGGGGACGATTGGAGCTTTCAAGGTCTCTTGAACGTGCCCGGAAACATCGATATTTTCCATGACGGTCCTGACGTATCCCTCTGTGGCATTTTCGATGGCTTGCTGAACCTTCTGCAGGATGGTCTGCTTCAGCTGCACGAGGAGCTGGTCCAGGTCAGCCTGAGGTAACTGATGTTAATGTTCTCATGATAGAGGAAACCGCACCGACGTGACAGGCAATGCGGTTGCTGTCTGGCGTAGCTGTGCATTGGCGGCTTGTGGCGCCGCTCGAAGCGCCTTGTCTTACTTAACGGCGGTTGAGGAGTAAGGGCCGATTGTCCTGTGTCGGCGCGTTGACCGCTGCCGCTGCAATAGCAAAGAAAAACTTGCTGCTATTATTGTTAGTCTTGGCAACTGGAGGCGATGTGGAACCGGTGTAGAAGCTGTGATAGGTTGCTGTGGCCTTAGGTCGCTTTTGTGGTTGCGACGGTGGCGAGACGGTGGGTTTTCTTCTTGAGCTATGTAGGCGTAGGAGAGAAAACAACTGCGTGGATGTGTGTTTGGGTGATTTTGGCTTTTATTGAGCTATCTGCTGATTTAGCTGCACTTTGTTTGGGCAGTCATTAGCTGTGGCGAGGTGAGGTCTTCTACTGTTACAACAATTTGACGTGTCGTTGGAGTACGTTGTGTCGTTTTCGTGTTTCTTGGAATCTGCATGAGTGGCACCATGAAGTGGCCTAGTTCCGACACTGTTCTTTGCAGTGCCCTATCTTGTCACAAGTTCCGCAGACCAGGATCTTGGCTTTAAAAGAGAGCACTAGGATCGTAAAAGGTCGTAGCCCTGTTCGATAAGGCATGCTCTTGCCCCTAAATGTGATTAAGGTCATGCCGTTTTCACCTAGGGGCCGTGCGCTGAGAAATTCACATTTCCTGCAGTGCAGGTTCTGCATAAGCTTTGTGGCAGGCTTGACACCCGCGTTTTTGATGATGTCTCTTATTTGTCTGTGCGTACAGCTTCCTAAGCCTGGAATGGGGCTTCATGCCCTCTGATCTAGAGGTGGCCTCTGGTGACCAGCGGGCAACGAAGTCGAGTTTTGGCAGTGTCCACAGCAATCTGATTGCTGCATTTCAGGGAGCGAGTGAGCAACTTGGGCAAACCGTGCTGGTTTTCTATATTGAGATGATAAGTCTAAATATGCCGGGAATTGGCCTCATCTATCGTGATGAAAAGAACGTGCATGATGCGACCTCGTTTTGTGGGTTTGAGGATTACGGTATGTTGATTGCACGGGGCGGCCGGAGGAAGTTCTCGCAGATGCCAGTGTGGAGTTCTTATTGCGCCCGCACGTGAGGCGTTGCCAGCCGGACTCTTTTAGGGTTGAGGCCTGAGTGGAGACGTCGGAGGGAGTCGGAGCAGTTTCCATTTCCAAGCCGTGCGTCTGATTTCTGCTCACCATGTTGAGGGTAGATGCAGCCGTGCAAACAGATGATAGCGTTCCACGGGCTTTTTTCTGCCCATGCTTCGCGGTCTAAATAAATCGTACGTTCGAGGAAAGGTCAAGTAACTTGCCTCCTTAGTGTTGTGCATGCTCGAGATTCATAAGCAGCGCAAACGGGCTGGTGTGAGGCCAGATAATAATCCTTGGTGGAGCAGCAACGGCGGCAGCAGGGGTGGCCGCCGTGTTCCCGTTGGGCTTAGTGAGCCGGGCTGGCCAGCTGAAGATTCGGTAGCTTGCAAGTTCATGCCCTCTGGAAGAGGGACATTGACAGGTGCTTCGGTGTGGTTTAGGGAGGCCATGGAATTAAAGAACACCGGTGGCGGGGCCGATGGGCCGGTAGATCCGGTGAAAAACCTTATACTGAACAAAGGAGATGCAAGAAGCGTCCGTTCTCCTCTGGAAGGAGTCTGTCTCTGTCGGGGATGTTCAGCCAGTGGCTGAAAGTCATGGCGCGCTTCCAAGAAACTTTCTTGTGACAACACCCGCTGCAATACTATCTCTGAATCAGCTTCTTTTTACACGGTAATATATTGTGGCAAAACTACCTTAGGACAATGTATTTTGGAATATCGCTAGCACGAAATGTTTTACGGCGCATGGGATTTTAAGGCATCTGACGTTGGCGATATAATTACATCCTGAAGAAAGATTCTGCTCCAGCTGTCCTTCGGCAGTGTCAGTGTCGACGTCCAAGATTATTTCAATTGTAGTGCACCCAGATAGTAAGGTGGAAACGGGATATATAAGTCTTTTTAGTAGTGCTTGTGCAGTTTTCTGTTCAAACGTCGACAAAGATTAGGTTGCGCTGGTCGTGATACCTGACTTGGGTGACGGTCCTATCAGATGCCTTTCAAGGCAAGGGATTGCTTGAGGCTGGTGAGATATGTTTACTTTTGTTTTTGATCAAGGGGAACAAAAATGACGGTGACGTCATCCGTTTGTCGTCTTAGTGGGCGCAGTCTGTCGGTAAAGTTAACCAAAGACTTCGTGGATTTTTGTGTTTTTTGTGTTTAAGAACAGTTTTTAATGTTTAGTCGAGCTCTCGGTATCTCTGCTTGCGATCTCGGAGGCCGTCAACAAAATTCTGAAGAGGCCGACCGTAGACAATTCAAGGCTCCCGCTCTGAAGAGGAACGGAACAGGCGCCCGTTTCAGTGTTTCGCGGTGTCGACCCTGCGAAACATTAAAACGGGCGACTAAGAGCTGCGTTCTGAAACAAATACCAGCATTGTCGTGTCAGTGCCCCTGAGATTGAAAGCTCCGCCTTCAGATCGAGCTCGCTGGTTTTTGCAGTGCTTTGGTTGCGCCTGCCTTCACTTTCACACTTGTGTTAGCAAGGGCAGAAAGCTCGCGTCTAAGACGGAGCTGCTAGTCTTCGCTTCAGGGTGTACGGTGTATAGCACGAGACACCGCTGATAATTTAACTTAGGGTGACGCCAACGACACGTATCGCGCCATCTACGAAAAGGCGCCACGCCGGGAAAAGAATTTCCAAACTGACCCTTTTGAATAGGGTTGTCTTGCTCGCAATCATATATAGAAGTGTTTTTTTTTAGGCCTAGCGTTCCATGCTTGCTTTTCTCGCTATCAGCGCAAATACAGCCAGCAAGCGAAATTAATGATGTGAAAATACAACGTAATATGCTTGCGCTTAACAAACAGTGCACTGCTTGTGTTAGAAAAATGAGCTAAGGTAGAACTCAATCTACTCGTTTTTGTTGTTGTTATTTTTCAAATTATTAATTGTTTCGATATTTGAAATCAAGTCAAAGTGAATACGACTTCGACCACATATATGCGTTTTGTCTTTTTCCTGCACGAGGCGCTGTCTTGTCAATGGTTGCCGCCGTCCATTCAGACTTAAGAACGGCCAGAACTGGAAGACGATCTAGAAAACGGGCGGGGTCATGATTAATACTTTACGTTCTAATTAGGGGTGTCGCGAACCGGCCGAGGTTCGAGTTCGACCAGGTTCGACTTTTTCGACCTTTTTAGTGGAAAATTTGACGAACCTTGTATTAAGGTTCGACTCGTGTGCGCATGCGCGACAGGCTGGCCAGTTGGCTTCGGATTGGATGGCGATGGCTAAGGGACGAATTAAGGGCAGCGTTGATTTGTTATTTCAGTTAATACAGTACAAAACCAAATAAGTTATTAACTTCTTTGGTGATTAGATTTGGTTTCTTTTAATTGCTACTGATTATAAAATAAATCAACATTTAAAAAAAGTTCTCCAAACTTAGATATGCTTGTATTAAGGTCTGGCCACACTGTCCACAAAGTCGAACCGGTCGATTCTGGTGAAAAGTTCGAAGGTTCGTCGAACCGGTTCGACCCAGTCGAACCCCGAAAGTTCGACCTAAAAATCTGGTTCGACAAAAGTTCACGACACCCCTAGTTCTGATGGCTCATTTACACTTTCGGATTCGCGGGCAAATCCGTGGCGAAATTTACGCCGGGAGATCCAATCCCCTTGCCGGCGGCGGAATATTCGACCGCAGGGGCAAGGGACTTCTTCCAAAACCGACGTGCCCCATCGCGGTGAGATAGCACGCAGTGCACTCTGGGAACTAGTTGGCCACTCAGTTTCGGTTTCGACTGAGCAGGTTCATCTCATGCTATAACGCCGCGACCGAACGCGCTGCTTGAGTTTTCGTTTATCTGACTTTTTACGAATGTACAATACACTCATTCTCGAGCGATACAAAACGAAGACCGGGGAACTTCCTTTGGTTCCCGAAACACCGGATATTGTGCGTGCGTATGCAAAAGTTGTAAGACGTGGCTCAGTCACCTCACCCCACGAGTGCATCTTTGAGCTCAATGTCACTAATCCCGTCTAGTACCAGTGAACTACAACTAAAATTTGGTTACCTTGAGCCCTACCCGTATTTTGCTTGCCAAACGCCTGCTTCTTGCTACTTCATTGGGCGAAAAGCAAGCCGCATCTTCGCAGAATTATCTAAGTTGAGCCCAGCGTTGGCGCTTGAACTTTTAAGGAAACACAATAAATTCGACCTCACTACTGCATAAAAGTTACAATGATTTCTTCCTCGTGTCATCACATATCTCACACTCAAATTTTATGCTTATAGAATATTAAGTTTTCGCAAACGCTGAGATCGGCTAGCTATGACGGAGGTCCTAAAAAGCGTCCCCTACTCCTCGCTAAGCCTTTTTGGACGAGCTTTTTCTGACGCCCAAGATCTGTGCTTGAACGGTGTGTCTGAAATTATCTCGGCATACTCAGTCAGGACGAAAGCAAACACATAATAAATATTATGGCCATTAGTAACCGTCAAATTCGCTTTGAATAATTTATTCGTTTGGCGCACCCGCATAGGGGTTCATGCCCGGCCGGCGCACTTCCGGCGAACGGTGCGGCATTTTTTCACACAAAGGCTCGACTTTTGCTTTCTTAAAAGGCTTGTATGTGTGAATGTGCCTATATGATTGCAGGATAACTTTATGCGCATACGCGATGTTGAATATTAGTGGAAGGCAAGCGGGTGGGGACTTCAATTCGTGCAGTGCTGCGGGGAAGTACAGATAAGAGAAGAGAAGTGTGTTCAAATGGAGCTTTTCAATGACGCCTCCGAGTTTTACTTCGCGTACTCAGGCGTATTTAGATAAACAGTAGTTGCGAAAAGTTATATTTCGTCTATGGACGCACGAAACAAACTTCCTGATCAACAACACTAATGCAAATGCGCGAGCTCAATGCATGCATACTTATTGGTTGCTACAGCTTGCTGATTCGTACATAAGCAAGATCCCCGAGCCTCGCAGCGTCGAGATTCCCAGCACTGACTCGTCCACATACCTCGAAACGCCAACAGAAAAGCTCAAGTACAAAAATACAACAAGCATGCGTTAAGACAAGCTATACGTCTCGGGCTTGTGCTGAAGCTTCGAGGTCTGGCGCTCTCGGGACTAAAAGCATTAGATAATGGCCGGTAATAGTCCACGCTCTGTGTATGATTTCTTATCGACGTGTCGATCGAAACCGAAACCATACCACACTCCTCCCTGGTCAACTACTTCCCAGAGTGCAACGCGCGCCGTGTTGCATGCAGGGATTTATGGAAGTAGTCTATTGTTCCGGGACCGATACTTTCCGCGCAGAAAAACCTTCCACGCCGCAGCAGCCAATCAGAACGCACGGAGGAAATGGCGCTCGCCGGTGTTATATGTTGATATAGCCGCCCGAGTCTTTACGGTTGCCGCCGGAGTTGTCGGAGTTCCCAAGCGGTGCATGACGCCATTTCGCTGGTGTCGTTGTGTCGGGACAAGTGCTGATCGCTACTAAATTATTCAACCCCGTTCGACGAGAGGTATCTCAGCAACGAAGACCATGCCCACGAAGATCTAATAGAGTTGGCGTGAGTGATACGTTCACATGCTGTATCCGCTGTCTCGTTATTTTAGCATCGCTTATTTGTATCGCCGAGAGAATGCTAGGCATTTTCTCAGCAGTGCAGGCTTGGCTCGCGAGAGCATTTTGCCAAACACCAAACGAACCAGGGGCAGTCTGCTCTAATATCCGCGAGCAACTGGAGCCGTGCGAACACGGCGGGCGACAAGAAATGTGAAGGACGCCTTCTTTGCCCGCCCAGTAAATTCGGTCGGGGGCAAGAGAGTTTTCCGCAAGTGTGAGCGCGGCCTAAGTGAGGTAAGGCTAAGCGAAAGCCCGCTGCACCATTTCTTGCAGATGAACGTGCTTAATCTGCAGATCCAAGCCTCCCTAAGCCTCAGCCGTAAATCCACTTCTCGCCACTACCCGAATGTTTGCCGAGCTTGATCCCAAATATGGTGCTCACGATATGCTTGGGTCCAATCTACGCACCGCATTCAAATATCGTCATTCAGTTGCTGCCAACCAACGTTGTTGGCAACACTGCGATATCGAAGCTACGTCATCAAGATTTGCGAAAGAGGGAATGAAAGAAAATGTCCACTTTAATCCTTGAAATTGCACCACAGCAAAGAAGTTCCTTGGTCAGTGGCGCTGCGTCCACTAGTGCCAATAAGCTCGTGTAAAGAAAAAATCATTCCCAATAATTATCGTTACATCGCCCCTTTAACTTTTAATGCGGAAAGAGTATTGGCACAATCAACAGTAAAACCTGGGTACTGTAACTTTTGATTAATGTCTCAAACATTGTCAACCTTTCCACCGCCTTTCCTTTTCTAAATGTGGAGCCCCAGTAGTTTAATCTAATGAATTCCCCTATCGCCAAGGAGCAAAAGGTAAAAAAAAAAACGATGAGTGTGGCAAGGTTATGCAGGGTGCAAGCTAAGAGACAGTTTGCAGATCAATATGCAAACAATTTATAGCCTTGCGGTTGCGTACCCGAGCTGCGCTCGAAGTGGAGGCACGAGCTCCCGCTAGCAAAGGCGAGCAACCTACCAAGGGTCGCTGTTAACGTCATTCGTAGTTAAAATAAGCTTGAATGGAATTGGCATTAATGTTTACAGTGTTGCAGGTGTATCTCTTACCGAAAGGTTAGTTTGTTGTGAATGATATTTCCGGCTAATTTTATTAAATGTTTCCGTGTGCAAGAAAACAAGCGATGCAGTTGCCACACGCAAAAATGAAATCATCAAAAAGTCATCGCCCCTTTAACTTTGTAATGCGGAAGGAGTATTGGTACCTTCAACAGTAACACCTGGGTGCTGCAACATTTGATTAATGTCGTAAACATTGTCAACCTTTCAGCCGCGTTTCCCTTTCTATATACGAAGCCCCAGTAGTTTACTCTAATGAATGCTCCAATCACTATGTAGTATAAATGTTAGAAAAATATTTAGTGCAGACTAAGAGACATTTCGCAGATCAACATGCAAAATCTTTAGAGCATTGCGGTTGCGTACTCGATCTGCACTCGAAGTGGCGGGACGAGCTCCCACTAGCAAAAGAGAGCAACCATAAAGGGTCGCTGCTAACGTCATTCGTAGTTGAAATAACTTTCAATGGAATTGACATTAAAGTTTGCAGTGTAGCAGGCGTATTTTCTATCGAAAGGTTAGCTTGTAGTAAATGGCATTTACGGCTGATTTCATTCAATGTCTCCGTGTGCTAGAAAACGACCGGTGCAGTTGCCACAGGCAAAAATTAAATCACCAAAAAGTCATCGCCCCTTTAACTTCGTAATGCGGAAGGAGTATTGGTACCTTCAACAGTAAAACCTGGGTACTGTTGCATTTGATTAATGTCGCAAACATTGCCAACCTTTCAGCCGCGTTTCCATTTCTATATACGGAGCCCCAGTAGTTTACTCTAATGCTTTCTTTAATCGCCATTTAGTTAAAGATTAAATAAATAGTGAGTGGAAGCCAAGACACATTTCGCAGATCAACATGCGAAAACTTCAGAGCCTTGCGGTCGCGTACTCAATCTGCACTCGAAGTGGCGGCACGAGCTCCACTAGCAAAGAGAGCAACCTACGAAGGATCGCTGTTAACGTCATTCGTAGTTGAAATAACCTTTAATGGAATTGGCATTCACGTTTGCAGTGTAGCATGTGTATCTCTTACCGAAAGGTTAATTTGTTGTGAATGACATTTCCGGCTACTTTCGTTAAATGAAAAAATTGTACGGGTGCAGGCGAGCTGGTGGAAGTTAACCATAGTTTTGTTTAACCCGAGACTGGGGTATTTCGGAAAAGGGACGAGAAGAAAAGAGGCCACAAGGAGGCGACGTCTCATTTTGAGACGTCGCCTCCTTGTGACCTCTTTCTTCTCGTCCCTTTTCGAAATACCCCAGTCTCGGGTTAAACAAAACTTTCGTTAAATGTTTTCGTGTGCAAGAAAACAAGTGATTTAGTTGCCACACGCAAAGAATGAAATTATCAAAAAGTCATCGCCCCTTGAACTTTGAAATGCGGAAGGAGTATTGGTACCTTCAGCCGTAAAACCTAATTACTTTTACATTTGGTTAATGTCACAATCATTGTCAATTTTTCAACCGCGTTTCCCTTTCTATATGCGGAGTCCCAGAAGTTTACTCTAATGGATTCTCCAATCACCATGGAGTTAAAGGTTAAAAAATAATGAGTGCAAGCTAAGAGACATTTCGCTGATCAATACGCAAAAAATTCAGAGCCTTGCGGTCGCGTACTCGCTCTGCGCTCAAAGTGGCGGCATGAGCTCCCGCTAGGAAAGGTGAGCGAACAACCTACGAAGGGTCGCTGTTGACGTCATTCGTAGTTGAAATAACCTTTATTGGAATTGGCATTAAGGTTTGCAGTATAGCAGGCGTATCTTCTATCGAATGGTCAATTTGTAGTGAATGACATTCCCGACTAATTTTATTCAATGGTTCCGTGTGCTAGAAAACGACCGATGCAGTTGACACACGGAAAAATGAAATGTACATCCTAGTTTAAATAACATTTAATGGAAATGGCGTTAAAGTTTGCAGTGTGGTAGGCTTATCTAGTACCCAAAGGTCAATTGGTAGTGAATGACCTTTCCGGCTGATTTAATTAAATGCAGCTGCGTGCTATAAAATAATCGATACAGATGACACACGCAAAAATATAACGTACATCCTAGTTTAAATAACCTTTAATGACACTCCTACTGAAAAAGATTTTTACCGGAATTTCCATCCCAGTAAGAAAATATTTTACTGGATTATGGGACTCTTTTCACTTCCGGTAAAGCCTGAATTTACTGGAATGTCACTGGATTAGCCACAATTCCCGGAACATATCGTGTTTTTTTGTTTTTTGTTTTCTTCGGGCGCCAACGGAAGGCTCTTAGGAAGAAGCCTGTAACGGTGTGTGGTGTATGTTTACCAGATACTTGACGATTCAGTAACAATTAAAACGGTTAGTTCATTAAGACCTGAAAGTTCCATGTCTTTATTTCACAAGGTCGATACCATGGAAGCAATTCGCACAGCTGTAGACAAAAGCAATCAGATCAAATAGGAAGAACCGAGTTTTTTGTCGCAAACAAAACATCTTTCAAGGTACTCACAATGCCACTGGGTAAATTCCTAGATGTACGATAGTTCAACTAATAAAACCGAGTAGGTGCACCACACGGACACAAACACACATTGTCAGTAGCACGTTTAGCGAAAACCACGAACGCGCACCAACATCCGCCGCCGTTGAGAACAAATCATGGGCACAGTCACGCTGTCGTCACTGATGCCGTCACCGCAGGCGCACCATGCGGACACATACACACTGTCAGTAGCACGCGTAGCGAAAACCACGAACGCGTGGAACGAACATCCGCCGCCGTTGAGAAATTCACGGGCAAGGTCACGGCGTCTTCGTGGGACTTTTTTCTCACTGGATGCTTTTGAAGCCGGCCGGACAAACAGCCGTAAGAAACAGGTCACTGAAATATATTTTCTTTTCATCCGCACACCCAGCTGCTCTGGAAGATACAGGTCGCACACATGGAACGGAAAGCCTACATTGAGCATCCGTTAGGGGCTTCTGCTCGTTGATGGACAAAAAGACCGGTTTTCTTCAAAAGAGGAAAAAACCTCCTTTCATTTTTCCCACGAACCCAATTAATGCTAAAGAGAGGGGTGCGTGTGGACTCGTCCTTTGTGCGTCCTATAGGCGCCACTAACTACACACCCAGTCCCCGGCTAGTCTCTGCTTCCCCCACTCCTCGCGTCAGCTTCCAGTGAATTTCGGGAAACTGTGAAACGAGTCGCTCGTTTTTGGTAACATTTCCAGCAAAACCAGGTAGTCTGGTAAACGAAGGTGGCTGCCGGTGACATTCCAGCGAAATCTGGAAACCCGCTGCTGGTGAAGTTCCATCGAAAATTGTTTGGCGGCAAATATTTCAGCAAAGACTGGTAAACTACGAATGGTTTTGGATGAAAACGGGTGAAACTTGACCAGTTTCACCGAACGACACTGGAAGTTCACCGAATTTCACTGGAAGTTTTTGCCGGATTTTTCAATAGGGTTGGCATTCAGGTTTGCAGTTTAGCAGGCGTATCTCCTACCGAAAGGTCAATTGGTATTGAATGACATTTCCGGCTAATTTCAATCAAATGTTTCTGCGTGCTATAAAATAATCAATGCAGCTGACACACGCAAAAATGAAGTGTACATCCTAGTTGGAATAACCTTTAATGGAATTGGCATAAAGTTTGCCGTGTATCAGGCGTATCTCCTACCGAAAGGTCAGTGTAGGAACCTCTGGTAGTCGTCGATGGTTACATTCCAGCAAAACTTTTATTTCACACTATCTACAAGCTGCAAGCGATGCGATCTGGCGTGGCGTTCCCATCCGTTCGACGCACGAGCTCCCCACCACGCGCGCCCCGGCACGCGCTCCCCGGCCGCCAGCTCCTTGCCACGCGCTCCTCTTCAAGACGTCTCTGGCCGATTTCCTCCTCGTCTCGATCTCCTCGTGCCAGTGATATGGCTTATTACGAACCGCTTAAACGTTCCAACACACTCCCCACCGAATGGATGGGAGTCCATTCTAAACTTCCATTAACTCCAACGGATACACAAGCTGCACTGGCCTTCGCAAAATGTTGCCGCGATGCACTCGGATCTCACACGACCGGATCCGAGAATCTCGGCCGTGGAACACTCTTTCTACTCGCCCGAGCTTCCATAGCAGGCGGGGAAGCGGCTCTTTTAACAGAACAATTTGACCCTCCCTGATGGGCGCAGACTGCCTGTTCTGAGTGGCGTACGCTGATCTGAGTTCTCGAAGATACTCTTCCCTCCATGTTCCCCAAAATCGGTTAAGCAGTTGTTTTCGCTGCCGCCAGAGCACGCGAAGCGCCTCCGGTGTGGAAGCGGGCGTGTCCCCACCCGTCGGCGGAAGTGTCGTCAGCCGCCTCCCAACTAGGAAACTGGCCGGCGTGAGCGGGGTCCCCTCTCCGACCCCGTCGTGCACAAATGTTAATGGCCGCGAATTCAACACGGCCTCTACCTCAATCAGAACGGTGGTCAATTCCTCTGTGTCCAGACAGTTCCTTCCGATAACCTTTCTTAAAGACACCTTTACCGAGCGCACAAGCCTCTCGTAAAATCCTCCCCACCATGGGGCTCTCTCGACAATAAACCTCCACTGGATACCCGCGTTCGCAAAGTGGCTGACCACGTCTGGGTGGCGCAACGTCTTCCAAAGTTCCGTGAGTTCCTTCGACGCTCGTTTGAAGGTCAACGCATTGTCGGAATAAATTACGCGGCACAGCCCTCGGCGCGACACAAATCGACGGAAGGCAAAGAGAAAGCTCCGGGTCGACAGGTCTGGAACCAACTCCAGGTGCACAGCCCGCGTGACTGCACACGTGAACAGCACCACGTAGGACTTGCATGTGAGGTCCTTGCCCTTGACGTAGAGGGGGCCCGCAAAGTCCGTGCCGACTACCTCGAAAGGGTCCGCTCGTGTTGTCCGGGCATCCGGCAAGGGTCCCGTGGGGACACTCGCGGGGGTCGCGCTAAAGCGCTGACAGGTCACGCAGGCACGCACCACTTTCTTCACCAGCTCTCGGCCCCGCAGAATCCAATACTGGTTACGGAGCTGCACGAGAGTATCTCTGACTCCCGCGTGCAGCAGCTGTCGGTGCGCGTCGATTGCCAGCAAAGTTGAATATCGATGCTGCTTGGGCAGGACGATCGGGTTTCGTTCGTCATACGTCATGTTGACGGACTGGAGGCGACTTCGAATGCGAAGTACTCCCCGCTGATCGATGAATGTGGCGAAGTCTTGGAGGTGAGAACCAGGCGGGGTCTTCGTAGCGTTGGTCGCGCAGCGAAGCTCGGTAGCGAACGCCGAGCGCTGCGCCTCCTTTATCCAGTGAGTTCGCGCTGCCTCGATCTCCTCGGCTGTCAGTGGTCCCGTTCGTCTTTCAGTTGACCTGACGTTGTGGAGAAATCGAAAAATCCAAGCCGTTATTCTGTTGATTCTTGAAGCCGAGCTGAATGTGGTGACGTCGAGCAACGATGCAGATGGTGTTGAAATGTCCAATATTTCAGCTCTCGGTCTCCTCTCCTCGAGCTTATCTCGACGTGGCTCCTCGCGCTTCTCCTTGGGCCGTTCTTTAGCTGGCAGTGGCAACAAACTGGTCCCCGAACAACAGAGGGGAGCGGAGACCAATCCAGATGCGGTAAGACCTCGTGACATGAGGTCGACGGGGTTCTTCTTTTCAGGAAGTGGTGCCACGTCGCGCTTTCACAGTTCTTCTGTGGCATTCGAGCAACCTTGCTGTCTGCCAACCTGACGTCTACCCTCCATGGAAGGCCGACTTCGTACGTCCCATTGTTCTTGGCGATCTTGGTTTCGGAGTCTCGCATGACGTCGTTGTCCGAAGGATCCTCCACCGATGCGTCGATGACACCCATGCTCTCAAGTTTCCAGGATTGCTTAAAGCTTGGCAAGGGTTGGGACTCTTGCACAGCCGTTCTCAGCACGACCACCTGGGAGCAACTAATAACCGCGGATGTTGACATCGTTCGTCCCTGAACCGCCCATCCGAATACGGTCTCTACTGCAGTCAGGTCTCCGCTCAGTCGGTGAATTCTTCCTGTGATGCACCCCCAGTAGTGGTCTGATCCCAGCAGTATGTCGACGCCGCGTTGTTCCAGTCCGGTCATGTTGTCTCCCACTGGACAGCCGAGTTCCTCTAATGTTGCCACGATGGCTTCATCTGGGCATGGAAGATCCTGCTCACATATGGTAGGTGTCTCGAGAGCGTCGATATCATATCTTTTGTTGTAGAGTTGGTCTCGCAAAGTCACTTGAACCCTGCGAAACGTACGTTCAGTGCTTTCGCCCCCGAACACGCCGATTGTGAGGATCTCTGTCCCGAGCAATTTGCAGTCCAGTCGCTGAGACAGTTCTTCAGTTATGAAGGAGCGCTGACTGCCGCTGTCGAAGATAATACGGGCAAGCTTCCTTCTCTTTGTACCTTCTGCCCACGCAGTAACCGTTTGTAGGAGCACTGCCGGCTTGCTGTTCCTACCACGTACATGCATAGCGACCGGTGCCGGTTCCTTCGGTTCCGTCTCATTCGATCTGGTGGACGTTTTTCCCGGCGCGTAATTCGGGTCGCACATGGTGGACGCGTGCCTGCCTTGACATTTGCCACAGCTGGGTGCTCCTCGACATAATCTCGCCATGTGATTGGCCTTCGTGCAGCGGAAGCACCTCCGGTCTGCTTGCAACCTACGCTTCTTCTCCGCCAGCCCTATTCTTGCGTTACATTCCGGTGTTCCGTGCTCTTTTGATTTGCAAAGGAAGCACTCTAAGCCGTCCATGCTGCCGTGCAATGCCGCCGCAGTAGAGCTGCGAGTCTGAGCGTTGATCGTTGACCTCTTCACAGAGCCATGCGTCAGAGAAGGAGGTCTGGGCTTACCGACGACGTCTTCCAGCTGGTGTTTTGGTGTCCTTTCTCGGCTCTCCACCTCGATGCGTAGAAAGTCGAGGAGAGACCGCAGAGCCCTCAGGTGGACTTGCTGTGGGGCGGATTCCAAACTGGCGTCTGTCGTTGATGCCCTTGCGGCGTTGGCATTCCCGGTCTCCTCCGCCGACATCTTCCGGTTGAAATCGAGAGTGACATCTCTCGGTAGCACTCGCAAAAGAACTGTGTAGAGCATAGCGCCATACGCCTCTTCGCCCACCCCTAACGCTCTAAGGCCTCTGATGTGCGCCTGTAGAGTGTCGTATAAACGCCGTAGGGCTCGGGTGTTCCGTTGTGGTGGCACTGGCTGTATGTCCATGAGACCTTCCATGTGGTCCTGGATAAGCGTCTCTTGCTTCCCGAACCGCTGCTGCAGGAGCTCGATGGCGTCCGCGTAACACTCAGCGGTCGGCTGTAATCCACCGATGGCGGCTGCTCCATCGCCGGTCAGCGCTGATCGCAGATAGTTGAACTTTTCTGATGGCGTGAGTTCCGGATTTTGATGAATGGCGGTATCAAATTGCTGCCAGAAGGGTTGCCAGTCCTTTAGGTGCCCGTTGAATTGGATCAGCTTCAATTTTGGGAGTTTGATCTTTGAGGTCACCGAGGATCCTCCGTTCCGATCTTCGTTCGATTGTCCCCTTGCTGGGTGGTCGCCCTCCGCGCTCTTCATCTTTTGTTTGAGTTTGGTGAGGTACGTGACGATCTTGTCCGAATACTCGATCCCATGAGTGAACTCTGCTTCTGCATCTTGCCCCGTGATCAGAGGTTCGATCGCCGCGTCCACGTCGTTCAGTTGGTCGCGGGCCAGATGAATACGCTCGATTAGAACCTCGAGGTCGTTGACGCTTGGCGTAGCTGAGAGTAGTAACGCGTCGGCCTCACCAATGAGTCGTGTCACTTGCATTCGATGCGTCTTTCTTTTTTTCTTGAGGACGTCCATGATCGTTGATCGTTCTGGCTTGGCTTGATGGAAAGTTGCTGTAAACCACCAGGTTCCCTTCGTTCAGTCGTTCCTCCCGGGTTT
Organism: Ixodes ricinus; assembly: GCA_037355805.1. Lineage (NCBI taxonomy): Eukaryota > Metazoa > Arthropoda > Arachnida > Ixodida > Ixodidae > Ixodes > Ixodes ricinus. The sequence continues at coordinate 71,611 of JAZHYW010015521.1, forward strand.
CGGCACCAATGTAGGAACCTCTGGTAGTCGTCGATGGTTACATTCCAGCAAAACTTTTATTTCACACTATCTACAAGCTGCAAGCGATGCGATCTGGCGTGGCGTTCCCATCCGTTCGACGCACGAGCTCCCCACCACGCGCGCCCCGGCACGCGCTCCCCGGCCGCCAGCTCCTTGCCACGCGCTCCTCTTCAAGACGTCTCTGGCCGATTTCCTCCTCGTCTCGATCTCCTCGTGCCAGTGATATGGCTTATTACGAACCGCTTAAACGTTCCAACAGTCAATTGGTATTGAATGACATTTCCGGCTAATTTCATCAAGTGTTTCTGCAAGCTATAAAATAATCAATGCAGCTGACACACACAAAAATGAAGTGTACATCCTAGTTGGAATAACCTTTAATGGAATTGGCATAAAGTTTGCCGTGTATCAGGCGTATCTCCTACCGAAAGGTCAGTTTGTAGTGAATGACATTTCCGGCCGATTTCATTTAATGTTTTTGTGTGCTAGAAAACAACCGATGCAGTTGCCAAATGCAAAAATTAAATGTGCAGCCTAGTTGGGATAACCTGCAATGAAATTGGCATTAAAGTTTGCCGTGTTGTAGGCTATCTCCTACCGAAAGGTCAATTGGTAGTGAATGACATTTCGGGCTAATTTCATCAAGTGTTTCTGCAAGCTATAAAATAATCAATGCAGCTGACACACACAAAAATGAAGTGTACATCCTAGTTAGAATAACCTTTAATGGAATTGGCATAAAGTTTGCCGTGTATCAGGCGTATCTCCTACCGAAAGGTCAGTTTGTAGTGAATGACATTTCCGGCCGATTTCATTTAATGTTTTTGTGTGCTAGAAAACAACCGATGCAGTTGCCAGATGCAAAAATTAAATGTGCAGCCTAGTTGGGATAACCTGCAATGAAATTGGCATTAAAGTTTGCCGTGTTGTAGGCTATCTCCTACCGAAAGGTCAATTGGTAGTGAATGACATTTCGGGCTAATTTCATCAAGTGTTTCTGCAAGCTATAAAATAATCAATGCAGCTGACACACACAAAAATGAAGTGTACATCCTAGTTGGAATAACCTTTAATGGAATTGGCATAAAGTTTGCCGTGTATCAGGCGTATCTCCTACCGAAAGGTCAGTTTGTAGTGAATGACATTTCCGGCCGATTTCATTTAATGTTTTTGTGTGCTAGAAAACAACCGATGCAGTTGCCAGATGCAAAAATTAAATGTGCAGCCTAGTTGGGATAACCTGCAATGAAATTGGCATTAAAGTTTGCCGTGTTGTAGGCGTATCTCCTACCGAAAGGTCAATTGGTAGTGAATGACATTTCGGGCTAATTTCATCAAGTGTTTCTGCAAGCTATAAAATAATCAATGCAGCTGACACACACAAAAATGAAGTGTACATCCTAGTTGGAATAACCTTTAATGGAATTGGCATAAAGTTTGCCGTGTATCAGGCGTATCTCCTACCGAAAGGTCAGTTTGTAGTGAATGACATTTCCGGCCGATTTCATTTAATGTTTTTGTGTGCTAGAAAACAACCGATGCAGTTGCCAAATGCAAAAATTAAATGTGCAGCCTAGTTGGGATAACCTGCAATGAAATTGGCATTAAAGTTTGCCGTGTTGTAGGCGTATCTCCTACCGAAAGGTCAATTGGTAGTGAATGACATTTCCGGCTAATTTCATCAAGTGTTTCTGCAAGCTATAAAATAATCAATGCAGCTGACACACACAAAAATGAAGTGTACATCCTAGTTAGAATAACCTTTAATGGAATTGGCATAAAGTTTGCCGTGTATCAGGCGTATCTCCTACCGAAAGGTCAGTTTGTAGTGAATGACATTTCCGGCCGATTTCATTTAATGTTTTTGTGTGCTAGAAAACAACCGATGCAGTTGCCAGATGCAAAAATTAAATGTGCAGCCTAGTTGGGATAACCTGCAATGGAATTGGCATTAAAGTTTGCCGTGTTGTAGGCGTATCTCCTACCGAAAGGTCAATTGGTAGTGAATGACATTTCCGGCTAATTTCATCAAGTGTTTCTGCAAGCTATAAAATAATCAATGCAGCTGACACACACAAAAATGAAGTGTACATCCTAGTTGGAATAACCTTTAATGGAATTGGCATAAAGTTTGCCGTGTATCAGGCGTATCTCCTACCGAAAGGTCAGTTTGTAGTGAATGACATTTCCGGCCGATTTCATTTAATGTTTTTGTGTGCTAGAAAACAACCGATGCAGTTGCCAAATGCAAAAATTAAATGTGCAGCCTAGTTGGGATAACCTGCAATGGAATTGGCATTAAAGTTTGCCGTGTTGTAGGCGTATCTCCTACCGAAAGGTCAATTGGTAGTGAATGACATTTCCGGCTAATTTCATCAAGTGTTTCTACAAGCTATAAAATAATCGATGCAGCTGACACACGCAAAAATGAAGTGTACATTCTAGTTGGAATAACCTTTAATGGAATTGGCATTGAAGTTTGCCGTGTTGTAGGCGTATCTCCTACCGAAAGGTCAATTGGTATTGAATGACATTTCCGGCTAATTTCATCAAGTGTTTCTACAAGCTATAAAATAATCGATGCAGCTGACACACGCAAAAATGAAGTGTACATTCTAGTTGGAATAACCTTTAATGGAATTGGCATAAAGTTTGCCGTGTATCAGGCGTATCTCCTACCGAAAGGTCAGTTTGTAGTGAATGACATTTCCGGCCGATTTCATTTAATGTTTTTGTGTGCTAGAAAACAACCGATGCAGTTGCCAAATGCAAAAATTAAATGTGCAGCCTAGTTGGGATAACCTGCAATGAAATTGGCATTAAAGTTTGCCGTGTTGTAGGCGTATCTCCTACCGAAAGGTCAATTGGTAGTGAATGACATTTCCGGCTAATTTCATCAAGTGTTTCTGCAAGCTATAAAATAATCAATGCAGCTGACACACACAAAAATGAAGTGTACATCCTAGTTGGAATAACCTTTAATGGAATTGGCATAAAGTTTGCCGTGTATCAGGCGTATCTCCTACCGAAAGGTCAGTTTGTAGTGAATGACATTTCCGGCCGATTTCATTTAATGTTTTTGTGTGCTAGAAAACAACCGATGCAGTTGCCAAATGCAAAAATTAAATGTGCAGCCTAGTTGGGATAACCTGCAATGAAATTGGCATTAAAGTTTGCCGTGTTGTAGGCGTATCTCCTACCGAAAGGTCAATTGGTAGTGAATGACATTTCCGGCTAATTTCATCAAGTGTTTCTGCAAGCTATAAAATAATCGATGCAGCTGACACACGCAAAAATGAAGTGTACATCCTAGTTGGAATAACCTTTAATGGAATTGGCATAAAGTTTGCCGTGTATCAGGCGTATCTCCTACCGAAAGGTCAGTTTGTAGTGAATGACATTTCCGGCCGATTTCATTTAATGTTTTTGTGTGCTAGAAAACAACCGATGCAGTTGCCAAATGCAAAAATTAAGTGTGCAGCCTAGTTGGGATAACCTGCAATGGAATTGGCATTAAAGTTTGCCGTGTTGTAGGCGTATCTCCTACCGAAAGGTCAATTGGTAGTGAATGACATTTCCGGCTAATTTCATCAAGTGTTTCTACAAGCTATAAAATAATCGATGCAGCTGACACACACAAAAATGAAGTGTACATCCTAGTTGGAATAACCTTTAATGGAATTGGCATAAAGTTTGCCGTGTATCAGGCGTATCTCCTACCGAAAGGTCAGTTTGTAGTGAATGACATTTCCGGCCGATTTCATTGAATGTTTTTGTGTGCTAGAAAACAACCGATGCAGTTGCCAAATGCAAAAATTAAATGTGCAGCCTAGTTGGGATAACCTGCAATGGAATTGGCATTAAAGTTTGCCGTGTTGTAGGCGTATCTCCTACCGAAAGGTCAATTGGTAGTGAATGACATTTCCGGCTAATTTCATCAAGTGTTTCTACAAGCTATAAAATAATCGATGCAGCTGACACACACAAAAATGAAGTGTACATCCTAGTTGGAATAACCTTTAATGGAATTGGCATAAAGTTTGCCGTGTATCAGGCGTATCTCCTACCGAAAGGTCAGTTTGTAGTGAATGACATTTCCGGCCGATTTCATTTAATGTTTTTGTGTGCTAGAAAACAACCGATGCAGTTGCCAAATGCAAAAATTAAATGTGCAGCCTAGTTGGGATAACCTGCAATGAAATTGGCATTAAAGTTTGCCGTGTTGTAGGCGTATCTCCTACCGAAAGGTCAATTGGTAGTGAATGACATTTCCGGCTAATTTCATCAAGTGTTTCTGCAAGCTATAAAATAATCGATGCAGCTGACACACACAAAAATGAAGTGTACATCCTAGTTGGAATAACCTTTAATGGAATTGGCATAAAGTTTGCCGTGTATCAGGCGTATCTCCTACCGAAAGGTCAGTTTGTAGTGAATGACATTTCCGGCCGATTTCATTGAATGTTTTTGTGTGCTAGAAAACAACCGATGCAGTTGCCAAATGCAAAAATTAAATGTGCAGCCTAGTTGGGATAACCTGCAATGAGAATTGGCATTAAAGTTTGCCGTGTTGTAGGCGTATCTCCTACCGAAAGGTCAATTGGTAGTGAATGACATTTCCGGCTAATTTCATCAAGTGTTTCTGCAAGCTATAAAATAATCGATGCAGCTGACACACACAAAAATGAAGTGTACATCCTAGTTGGAATAACCTTTAATGGAATTGGCATAAAGTTTGCCGTGTATCAGGCGTATCTCCTACCGAAAGGTCAGTTTGTAGTGAATGACATTTCCGGCCGATTTCATTTAATGTTTTTGTGTGCTAGAAAACAACCGATGCAGTTGCCAGATGCAAAAATTAAATGTGCAGCCTAGTTGGGATAACCTGCAATGGAATTGGCATTAAAGTTTGCCGTGTTGTAGGCGTATCTCCTACCGAAAGGTCAATTGGTATTGAATGACATTTCCGGCTAATTTCATCAAGTGTTTCTACAAGCTATAAAATAATCGATGCAGCTGACACACGCAAAAATGAAGTGTACATCCTAGTTGGAATAACCTTTAATGGAATTGGCATAAAGTTTGCCGTGTATCAGGCGTATCTCCTACCGAAAGGTCAGTTTGTAGTGAATGACATTTCCGGCCGATTTCATTTAATGTTTTTGTGTGCTAGAAAACAACCGATGCAGTTGCCAGATGCAAAAATTAAGTGTGCAGCCTAGTTGGGATAACCTGCAATGAAATTGGCATTAAAGTTTGCCGTGTTGTAGGCGTATCTCCTACCGAAAGGTCAATTGGTAGTGAATGACATTTCCGGCTAATTTCATCAAGTGTTTCTGCAAGCTATAAAATAATCGATGCAGCTGACACACGCAAAAATGAAGTGTACATCCTAGTTGGAATAACCTTTAATGGAATTGGCATAAAGTTTGCCGTGTATCAGGCGTATCTCCTACCGAAAGGTCAGTTTGTAGTGAATGACATTTCCGGCCGATTTCATTGAATGTTTTTGTGTGCTAGAAAACAACCGATGCAGTTGCCAAATGCAAAAATTAAGTGTGCAGCCTAGTTGGGATAACCTGCAATAGAATTGGCATTAAAGTTTGCCGTGTTGTAGGCGTATCTCCTACCGAAAGGTCAATTGGTAGTGAATGACATTTCCGGCTAATTTCATCAAGTGTTTCTACAAGCTATAAAATAATCGATGCAGCTGACACACGCAAAAATGAAATGTACACCCTAGTTTAAATAACCTTGAATGGCATTCCTTATGGAAAAATATTTTTTACCGGAATTTCATTCCCAGTAAGAAAATATTTTACTGGATTATGGGACTCTTTTCACTTCCGGTACAGCCTGAATTTACTGGAATGTCAGTAAACTTTTTACCGGAATGTCAGCGGATTTCTTACCGGAATGTCACGGGATTTTCTACCGGAATTTTGTCACCAGTAAAACGATATATTTTGCTGGATTAATGGATCTGTTCTCGCTTCCGGTAAAGCCGGAATTTACCAGAAGTCACCGGATTAGCCATAATTCCCGGAACTTACCGTGTTGTTGTTGTTTTTCTTGTTATTTTTTTCGGGCGTCAACGGAAGGCACTTAGGAAGAAGCCTGTAACCGTGTGTGGTGTATGTTTACCAGGTGCTTGACGATTCGGTAACAATTAGAACGGTTAGTTCATATAGACCTGAAAGTTCCATGTCTTTATTTCACAGGGTCGATACCAGTGAAGCAATTTGCACCACTGTAGACAAAAGCAATCGGACCAAATAGGAGCAACCGAGTTTTTGTCGCAAAAAAATAGCTTTCAAGAGGTACTCACAATGCCGCTGGGTAAATTCCTAGATGTACGGTAGTTCAACTAATAAAACAGAGCTGGGGCACCACACGGACACACACACACACACTGTAAGTAGCACGCTTAGCGAAAACCACGTACGCGCGAAACGAACATCCGTCGCCGTTGAGAAATCACGGGCAAAGTCATTGCCACCCGGCTTCTTTTTGCTCACTGGATGCTTCTGGAGCCGCACGGACAAACAGGCGTAAGAAACAGGTCACTGAAAGACATTTTCTTTTTATCCGCACACCTAGCTGCTCTGGAAGATACAGGTCGCACACATGGAACGGCAAGCCTACATTGAGCATCCGTTTGACGCCTCTGCTCGTTAAAGGAAAAAAGAAACCAGTTTTCTCCAAAAGAGCAAAAGACCTCCTCACATTTTCCCCGCGAACCCAATTCGAGGGAGAGAGGGTGCGTGGGGACTCGTGCTTTGTGCGTTCTATAGGCGCCATAACTACACACCCAGTCCCCGGCTCGTCTCTGCTTCCCCCTCCCTCGCGTCAGCTTCCAGTGAAGTTCGGGAAGCGGGGAAACGATCGAGTCACTCGGTTTCGGTAACATTTTTTTTTTCAAATGCCCTCAGGGTTTTAGGCCATTGCAGAGGGGAGTGGGTTAGAAGGAGACATCAAAAGCAAACAAACAACAATCCTAAGAATGAAAAAATACATAATAATGAAATGCTAAAAGTTAACACTGTTAAGGCATTGTTTAAAAGCGATGGAATCGGATATGGATGCCACAGACGCTGGAAGGTGGTTCCATAAGACCGTGGTCTGAGGTATAAATGAATTATAAAAAGTTGTAGTGTTACATTGAGGAATGCCCATCTTCTGTGGATGATCGAGACGTGATGATATGTAGAAGGGGGGTGTTAGTAACTTGTCACGTAGCAGAGGATTATGGTAATAAATTTTGTGGAACAGACACAAACTGTTAAGATTTCGACGTAATGCAAGGTTAGGTAGGTTCAAACTTATTTTCATTGATGTTACACTGGCAGTGCGGTGATAATTAGTAAGGATGAAACAAACAGATCTGTTCTGAATTGCTTCAAGAGCCGATATCAATACGTTAGTGCCAGGGTTCCAAATTGAAGAGGCATATTCCAGCTTAGAGCGCACGAGCGTTTTGTAAAGAAGCAGCTTGAGAGATAAGGGAACTGATGAGAAGTTTCGTTTAATGAATCCTAACGAACGGTTAGCATTATTCGTTATATACTGAATATGAGTTTCCCAAGATAAGTTAGATGAAATATTAACGCCCAAATATTTGTAAGACGACACTTGTTGTAGAGAAGTATGATAAAGGTAGTAGCATGAGACATTAGCAGTCATTCGGGAGACCCTCATTACTTTACATTTATTAGTGTTAAGCTTCATATTCCACTTGTTACACCATTCAGATCATACGGTTAAGATCAAATTGAAGACAAGACACATCATGATCATTAGTCACTTCACGATATAAAACACAGTCATCGGCGAACAAACTAATTGAAGATGTAACACAGGAGGGTAAGTCGTTGATAAATATCAGAAAAAGAAGAGGGCCCAATACAGATCCTTGCGGGACTCCGGATGTTACAGGTACTAAAGGGGAGGAACAGTCGTTTACAAATACAAATTGGGAGCGATTAGTTAAGAAAACACGAATCCAGGAAAGTAATGAAGGATCAATGTTAAGGGTACTTAACTTATGAAGTAGTAGTTTATGCGATACTTTATCAAATGCTTTGGCGAAGTCCAAGAATATACAATCAGCACGTGAACTACGATCAAGAATAAGGTGAAGGTCATGACTGAACGTTAGTAACTGCGTTTCACACGAAAAGAATTTACGGAAACCGTGTTGTGCGGCTGAAAAAAAGTTATTTGATTCCAGGAATTTTACAAGTTGTGAATAAATTATATGCTCGAGAATTTTGCATGGGATACTTGTTAAGGATATGGGACGATAGTTAAGAGGACAGTGTTTATCGCCAGCTTTATGTATCGGTATTATTTTCCCCACCTTCCAGTCGTCGGGTAAACATCCTTGTTCAAGAGTTTGCTGAAATATTTTAGCCAGTATTATAGAAGAATATTCTTTAGTGTTTTTCAGAAATTTAGAATTAATAGCGTCTACCCCAGATGAGCAAGATACTTTTAGGTTATCAATTGCAGAAACAATGCCATTAACATCAATAAAAATAGGGTTCATTGGTAAATAGTCATATTGTTGTAATGAAGGTAAAGTTGTTGATAAAACGTCTGAAAATGACGCGACAAATGTGGAATTCAAAATAGATGCACATTCACTAACAAGCACAGGGTCACCAGAAGGAGTAAACAAGGCTATAGGGGCCTTTTCTTCGTTAGTAACTACTTTCCAAAACTGTTTCAGGTTGTTTGTTAGAAGTGATGGTAGAGTTACCGAAAAATAGGTAGCTTTGGCATCTTGAATAGCAGTTTTGTAAATTTTGTAAGTAATGTGGTAATCATCCCATTTTTCAGGAAGGTTTGTAAATTTCGCTACTCGAAATTTACGCTTCTTTTTGTTGGAAAGCCTTTTTAATGCGGCGTTATACCAGGGAGAGTCGGGGAACACCGAGATGTTACGTAATGGTATATATACATTTGTAAGATATGACACCTGGTTTTTAAATAATTCCCAATTTTCATGGATAGAGCGACCTGCAAACTGTTGTAAAAAGTCGTCAAGAAAAATGCAAAGTTCACTGTTTATTGCCTCAAAATTCCCTTTAGCATAATCACGTATTTTTTAGTATACTTTGGTGAGTTTCTAATAGGCACATCGATAGAAAAATGTATTAAGGAATGGTCACTGAGACCCTGCATGTAGCTGATTGAAGAGATTAAAGCAGGTGACGTTGTGAGGATTAAATCTAATATGTTAGCGGAGGTTGTAGTGACTCTCGTGGGAACTGTGACCAGCTGAGCGAAACTGAAGTCGCTGCACAAGTCTATAAACTCAAGCGCGTCTGACGAGAATGGTTGACTGTGGGTATTAATGTCTGTCCATACTATATTAGGATAGTTAAAATCGCCAAGAAGGATAATTGGAGAAGATGGAAACCGCACTAGCAAGGAGTTAATGGCGTCATGAAGATTCGCAACGAAAGAAGAGTTACAAGACGGTGCACGATAACATACGCCCAAAACAATCTTATGGTGGTTCAAATGCAAACAAACCCAAACTATTTCTAAGTCACTACTCAAACGCACACAAAATGATTCTATATGATTTGCTACAGCTATCAGTACACCACCACCTGATCTTTCGCCCCTATCGCAACGATAAATATTAAACCGTTTTTCACAACAAAAAATTTCAGAATTTCTAACGCTCGAAGATAACCACGTTTCTGTTAAGACAACAATATCAGCAACACAAGAATCAATAACAGAACTCAAGTCATCCTTGTGACGTAAAACACTTCTTATATTAGTAAAAAGTAGGGACACGTGTCGGCCATTATCAGAACAGCCCTCACCCCTCACGACTTGTTACGATGATAGTGGTGTTTGCTGTTGATTAGAAAGAGGTTCCACATTGCCGTCAGCCACGCGCTCATCGGAGCCGCTACTAAGCTCAAATACAGTATCAGTTGTTGCGTTGTACATATAGCACCTTTTACTGACGTACAGTTTGTTGTACCGTAATTGATAAATGCTATTTATAGTTTTTCCGAAATCGACCAGTTTCCTTCTTGCGAGGCGCGTTGCCGGTGAGAAATCTTCGCTGATATACGTTTGGCTCCCTTTTAACTTCAGCCGTGAATAGTATATCTGATCTTTGACCTTTGATGACGAAAGTTTTATCACGACGGGCCGACATTTGGTAGCACTAAAAGAGCCGATGCGATGTGCGCGTTCAATGCACTCGGGGGGAGGGGAGCTTGAAGCTGCAGAGAATTAGAGACCAGATCGAGCACTTTCTTTTCGCTTTCCGCCCACGTTTCAGAAGAGACATCAGGAATACCATAGATGATCAAATTATCTCTCCGTGAACGATCTTCTAACTCATTCAGCCGACTATGTAAATGTGCGTTGTCGTTCCGCAAAGCATCAGTAAGGTCGCGAGACATTTGCTGCTCGTGGTTAGCCACCTCAAGCGCGGAAACCTTAGTTTCAACTAGTGCAAGTCGATTGCCTATTGTGTTAATTTTTGTTTCAATATTTTGCTGAGTTTGTTTTATTTCGTTCACTGTTTTGATTAGGTCGTTTTGCCCTTCCTCAGATTTCAGAGATCGCGCATTGAGGCTTTGCAAAAGCTGAAACATCTCCGCGAACTGTTTGGCCTGGGCATCAGACATGGGGCCGGGGTTGGTCTCTATGTCGCCCGACAGTAACAGCAGTGCCCCCAAAACATCAACACACTCGACAAGTACATCCGAAATAACGCTTGGGCACGGAAGCATCAGAAGAAAAATATTGTTACTTCTTTTTGCGTATAAGGATGAACCAGCACCAACCTGCACAAAGATGCACGCAGCATGGTTAGACGAAGGCATTCTTAGGCTGCTTCCGTGCCCACTGAAGAGAAGGCAGTCGCTCCCTGGTTTTAAAGCCAGGCCACAGACGGATGACGATGGCGATGTTGATCCTGTTGCCTTCTCGAACGGTGTGGTGAAGATCCGCTGCGTCCAATCGGCGGGACCGCCGAAACGCCCACCGATTTCTTCCGGAATGACGTACACCTGCTGGACGATCGGTGCACGCGTGGCGATGACTGGTGACGATAGTTGATGAAGCAAGACGAGCAGACATGCCGCAATCTGCACAAAGATGCACGCAGCATGGTTAGACGAAGGCATTCTTAGGCTGCTTCCGTGCCCACTGAAGAGAAGGCAGTCGCTCCCTGGTTTTAAAGCCAGGCCACAGACGATGATGACGATGGCGATGTTGATCCTGTTGCCTTCTCGAACGGTGTGGTGAAGATCCGCTGCGTCCAATCGGCGGGACCGCCGAAACGCCACCGATTTCTTCCGGAATGACGTACACCTGCTGGACGATCGGTGCACGCGTGGCGATGACTGGTGACGATAGTTGATGAGGCAAGACGAGCAGACATGCCGCAATCTGCACAAAGATGCACGCAGCATGGTTAGACGAAGGCATTCTTAGGCTGCTTCCGTGCCCACCAGCAAAACCGGGTAGCGAAATCTGGAAACCCGCTGCTGGTGAAGTTCCAGCGAAATCTGTTCGCCGGCAAGTATTCCAGCAAAGACTGGTAAACTACGATGGTTTTGGATGAAAACGGGCAAAACTTGACCAGCTTCAGCGAACGTCACCGGAAGTTTACCGGATATCACTGGAAGTTTTTGCCGGATTGTACACTAGGGTTGGCATTCAAGTTTGCAGTGTAGCAGGCGTATCTCCTACCGAAAGGTCAATTGGTAGTGAATGACATTTCCGGGTTATTTCATTAAATGTGTCTGCGTGCTATAAAATAATCGATGCAGCTGACACACGCAAAAATGAAATGTACAACCTAGTTGGAATAACCTTCAATGGAACTGGCATAAAGTATGCCGTGTAGCAGGCGTATCTCCTACCGAAACGTCAGTTTGTAGTGAATGACATTTCCGGCTAATTTCATTTAATGTTTCTGTGTGCTAGAAAACAACCGATGCAGTTGATACACGCAAAAATGAAATGTTGTTCCTCGTTGGAATAACCTTCAATGGAACTGACAATAATGTTCGCCCTGCGGCAGGCGTATCTCTTACCGAAAGGTCAGTTTGTACTGAATGACATTTCCGCCTAAATTCATTTAATGTTTCTGTGTGCTAGAAAATAATCGATGCAGTTGCCACCGGCAAAAAATAAATGTTGTTCCTAGTTGGAATAACCTTTAATGGAACTGACAATAAAGTATGCCTTGCGGCAGGCGTGTGCCTCTTGAATGCCAGATTCTAGTAAATGTCATTTCAAACAAATTTCATGAAATTTTTCCGTGTGGCAGAAAACAATCGATGCAATTGACACACGCCAAAATAAAATGTACTTCCCATCGAATGTTTAGTCCCAAATTTCATAATCCAGAAGCACGGCAAAGTTCAAGGGGCGATGCAACAATTTATGTTACTTTCAGTAAATACCACTTAAAATTATTCCTTGACATTCTTAGCTTGTAAAACATGGGTTCATTTGTTTTTTTCTCCACGCAATGACAGTCGCAAAACAAATTTATCCCGTAAATGGTGACGTCACAAAATGCTTGTGTGCTCGAAACAAACCGTTGCTAGGGCTGTTGTCGTGCACAAATGCACGGGTGCTTAACGGCAGGTTACAACATGTCTGATAAAACAGTGAATAATGTTTGTAATCATTATGTCTTCTCAATATCTAATTATGAAGGCTTTCTGTCATCTCAGTGTCATATGGAGACCATCAAAATTTGTGATAAAGTTTTACAGTCGGTTTTACCTTGATAGCAGACCATACAATGGCTTCGTGGGTTCAGTGGTTCGTTCCGATGGAGCAGGCAGTTATGTTAAAATAGTCTGGTGACGAACGACTAAACCTTCATTCTTGAGGTCAAGGTCCCGTGGGATTTCGAGGCGAACAGTGCCCGTGTAGTGCATGGATCGACCCTTAAAGTGCGCTGGCACGCGAATGCCTGCCCGTTGGAGCGAGAAGGGCGAAACGTAATGATCATAAGTTAAGACGACGACGTGGTGTGTATCAACGTCGTAGTACAGGCCGGCACGCGTTTAAAGAAGTTATGACTGTACAGAAGATGCTTCAGTACATGATGAAAGGAACTCCGTAATTGATCTATACCTGATATTTTTACCCAGTTTTTTTCGCTATTCGGGGTCTTGCTGAAAATGAAAGAATCATCAGGAGTTTTTATCCCTCTCATAGTTGGAAGCCCATATTGAGACCCTGCATCGCAAATATTTATAAGCTAATTTTTTTAATTTTTTTATGGATTGGTTCCAGAGAATGAAAACGGCAGGAACGTTTTTTAGATGACCATAAAGAACAGGACAAGAGGAATGCTGGAAGAAAGCGCCGCCTTGCACTGCAAGGCTAGAATAGAAGAAACTGCTATTGAGTGTGGGCAGATTGAGCGTCCCTCTCTGTAGAGGTATTGTTTAGTCGGAAATAAAAACACGACCCGTTTCAATTTTCGAATATTGTTTGCCCGCTTTATTCTATTTAGAACTCAGTTTCCGATTTATTACCTTGTCTTTCGCGTAAGGGCTCTGCTGCCATGTTGTATGATTGCACCGTAAGGTAATAGTGACAGATGAGGCATGAAGCGCGTGACCGCCCCCAGTCACTAGGAAAGCAAGCGACCTCCTCACCTCACCTTCTTGCCCTTATAATTGGCCTAAGTTGCGAAAGCACATTCGGCTTAGTTGGCTGAGGACTTTGGTGGTTAGACAAATTTGAGATCTACCGCATCTCGGAAGAAATGAAGCTGATGAAGCTACACGACTCTTCAAAACTTGTAGCTTGTAATCGTGATCGTGATCAAAGCAGGTTCACACCATTGTGTTGTCTTTAGGGAACTAAAGCACAATGTGTTATGTCCATTCTACAGGGACTATGATGACTAACACCAATCAATACTCATACAAATATATCAAATTTATCAAACAGACTCAGTGCGTGAAGCCATCAGTTATCATAACCGGTGCGCGCATTTCGGGCCTAAGCTGAGCTAAAAGAAAACAAATTACAATGATGATGATAGAGGCTCCAGCGCCGCTCCCGGCGATTTTTTTAACCTTTAGGAATTGGCAGTTTGTTGGTCTCCTCCAGGTGGCACAACAAAGCATCAAAATATTTTTTAAAGATTATTTAGGCCCTACGTAATTGAATAAATCGGTGCCAAACACAAAGGAAGTCTAATATATATAGTAAAGGTTCGATCACGCAGTTGCGTCGACCGCGTTGCCTGCGTTGCGTCGTGCAGCACAAAGCCTTCCCATTGGCTCGTCGTAAGGGTCGCCATTGCAACAGCGCGACGCAAGCATTCTTAACGTAATCAAATTTCCCTATTGAAAATAAGTCTAAAGGGCCCTTCAAAACTTTTTAAAAGGTTTGAGGGGGCCTTCAAGAATTTTTAACAGGTTTGACGTACCCCTCAAGGGAGTCTAAAGGGCCCATCAAAACGTTTTGATGGGTTTGACGTACCCTTTAAGAAAGTCTAAAGGGCCCGTCAAAACCTTTTGAAAGGTCTAAGGGAGACTTCAAAGATTTCTTAAAAGGTTTGAAGGACCCTTTAAGATTCCTTGATGCGTTCTGGGCCACATCAGAATCTTTCTTAAAGGGTTTGAAATGCCCTTTAGAAAGTTCTAAGAGGTTTTTTGAAATGTCTGTGGGGCCTTCAAACACACCCGTCAAACAATTACAAGCAACTCGCAGAAGTTTGTTGAAGTAAAGCCTGGTTCAGACAGTTGCGTTTGACTGCGTTTGACTGCGTTGCGGCTGTGAGAAACCAGCACATCCCTGCTGCTTATATCGCGTGCCAAGATGATTCCTCGAATTGGATTCCACGCTTCATACGAAGCACAGATGTGCCGGTGACTCGCTTTCGGTTCTCGACGCAACGCAGTCAAACGCACTCAAACGCAAGTGTCTGAACCGGCCTTAAGAAAAACTGTAGCCTGCCAGTTGTATTTGTATGCAATTTCTAATTCAACATTTTTAGTGCTTAAAATGCTAAGCAAAAATTATGACTGCGTGTTGTAATGATGTGATCAATACGGCGACAAAAAGAGGAAGAAAATGAAAGGAGACAAGGATAAAAGGGGAGGAAAGAAAAGGAAGTCGAGGGGAACGAGGAGATTCAGGGCGAAAGCGGACGCATTCGGAAAAGCTTGGCTCCGGAATACACCGGCGAAGCTGTCATCCATAGAAGTCTGCCGACCTGTCCTCACCGTCAACTCTGAACGGCAAGCCTGGCTCAAGAGCGAACCGGCAAAGCCATCCCAACAACCGGTTGACTGGTCACCATCGGTACGCCGGCAGCTGGAGCCAAACGAGACCGGCTTCTACCACCAGCGTAAACCAGTGCCAACCTTGGCAAGTCGAACTTTGGATGAACGCCCTTTTCTTTTATTTATTTGCTCATAAGTTTCCTTTTCTTTTCTTTGCGGGGATTCAGAAAGTAGAACAACTGGGTGCAAATATATTTCTTTGATATCAAAAATCAGACGGACCTCTCAGTTTCCTTTCTTTTTACCATAAAGAACCTGACAATAACTGGCGTCCGCGACAGGAACAGAATTACGAACATGGGTTGATCAGGAACGAGCTCGGCAAAGAGAGGACAGAGTGGCCGAACGAGAAGCTCTCCGACAGAAAGCGGAACTGGAGGAAAGAACGGAGAGAACGCTCCAGCTTAAGCTTAGGGTGATTGAGGCCGAGGGGTCGGCAAGTGACAGGCATGGTGCGGGCGGTGGTGAAGGACCCCAAGGAGTTACTGCGTCACAGTACCTCAGTCCCCATAAGCTAATGCCGTCGTTTGACGACCAAAGAGATGACTTGGATGCGTACCTTTGCCTTTGCACTTGATGAAGCCACATGCGCGTGTCAGTAGCCTTGACAGTGTTGTACACTAATTATGAATCGGAGTATAGAGAATTCAATTTCTGAGGGGCTAATGGGTCTAAAGGGTTGATGGATCTAAAGGGTTGTTGGGTCTAAAGGGTTTATGGGTCTAAAGGGTTGACGGGTCTAAAGGGTTGACGGGTCTAAAGGGTTGATGGGTCTAAAGGGCTGACGGGTCTAAAGGGTTTGAAGGGCTAACAGGGTCCCATAACACATCAAGGCTGATGGGCAGTGTGAACGAGTCTTAATGCATGTCTGTTTATTACATATCGATTTATTAGGTGCCATTATTCTATATGATCATAAAGCAGATGCGTCTAAAACAACAAGGTCTGATAGGCTGCCAAAGTAATAATAATTGGATAAATTAAGAAAAACCCTCGTCTACATGTTTGCATGTCTCGAGGTCTTAACAGTATTGCTAGGTTGCTAAAGCATTAATCTAGAGCGTCGAGTCCACTTTAGATTAATACGTTACAAAAAGTATTTATGCATATTTTTGCATATCTCCGAGATTTAACACCTTATCAAATATTTTACTGCAGTTTAATTACCTGTTAAGCAAAATTAGAACTCCCATGTTCTATCTGGAATATAAAATATTGCTACGCTTGCAGCAGAGTATTTTACCAACATCACGCCCGCTTTTGAAAATATTCATGAATATAAACAATTTCATTAACTGCAGGTTTAATTCATCAATACGATTTAATAAGTATAATCAGGAATATATTCGGGCTGAAAATTTGTGATTTTAGTAAGCATTGAAGGTCACCATTGACGGTCACCATGGAAGGAGAAGAAAAATAGCATACATTAAAAAAGCCCTCGTGCAGTTTTGCTATTATACATCTTTTTAACAAGACATCATCATCAAAATACTGTTAGCATTATAAGTCTTTCAGCAATTGGAAACTAGCCTTGAAAACGAGAGCTTCCTCCTCCCTCTTGGCGACGCCATAGACGCTTTGCAGCAGCTCTGCATGGGTGCCGCCGTAACCGACCTTCAGTTTTTGTTTCCTCTGATTACATTTGCTTCACCTCATCATTATCACAGCAGGGTAGGTTATTGCCATTTTAGGTTCTACTGCGTCGCTCTCCACAGCACTGACCTTTGTGGAGGCTCTTCAACGCCCGCTGGACTGGCTCCTCATCTGGGAAAGACAATTAAAGGTCAGCAATGGCGGCTGCAATTTGGCGCGTGTGGAAAGCGACTATAGTTCTTCACAAACAACATAAAACGTAACATAAGTTTGTGAAATTTTCGCTCCCCGCTTGTCCGGAGAAAAGGGCGGAGTCATGGTTGAGACTGTTTATATTTTGAGCCTCAGTCTTCGGCGGCTTACACTGCCAGTTACCAAACTGTCCTGTTTTTTTTTGGTGTTTTTTTTCACGTTTTAGCCTTGCAGCGCAATCGCATCGCGCACGCTCGCCGCATCTCTGACTAAGTTTTCCATACATGTCCAAATCCCCACATCTTCCCACCTCCCTGACCCCCCCCCCTCCCCCCCCCCCCCCAGACTTTCTAGATTGCAAATCGTTTCATAAAATCAACAGGTAGTCTTCATTACCGGAGCCGTTACCGAACTCTGCATTGGAAAATCACGGTACTGTAACCACGTTTCAAGCGTCACTGCGAACGACCTACCACACTCAATAGGGAAATAAACAAGCACTTTAATATTCATTGAAATATTTATCTCAGAGCCACCGCCAACCATTTGTAGGGGGATATAAAACCCCATAAGTAACATTCAACCTAGCCGAGCTGATAATCGGATATTAAGAGGGCTTTTTGTCCTTTTTTTGCTGCAGCCCCCAGACACATGTATGACACATGTATGTTTGAAATAAACTATTCTATTCTATTACGTCTTTGACTTTAGAGTAGGGTCAAAAACTTGTGCAGAAAAGGATAAAAAGAAATGAAAAAAAAATTCCGCAGATGTTTTTAAAAAGTACTTACACAGGAATATGATTGTTTTCATAAAAACGGAAGTTCACCGGTCAATCTCTTTCCCTCAGCCTACACAAACAAAAAATTAAAACGCAACTTTTTTTTTGTTGTTGCAGATGCTCATTCGAATTACCCACGTGATGTCCTCATGTTATATAGAGCGAAAGATACAAGGAGAGGAGCATTCGTTACAACTTATGAGAACCCTTGTACCATCGACAAAGATCTCAAGATGTTCGTAGCATTCCTCTTCATACCGGTTCTGGCCGGGAACGTCTTTATGGAAAGCAGTTTTCGGCGTGTTCCGGAAATAACCGAAAGACAGTACGGGACGAGGAAAACCTACATGTTATTTGACCCCTGCAATACGAACAAACGTGAGACCACTTTCTTCATCGATCCACGTAGACCGAACAATGATGGTCGTTAGTAGCGACATATCAGGTGCAATGCACACGGGGCGACACCATGGAGTCTTAATGGACCGCTTTCCTACCTCCGCTACGCTTTCCCGAACAAATACGCCACTACTGCGCATGCGCAGAGCCAGCCTTGCCTTTCAGAGTCCCGGATGTCGTAGCGGGTTGCGGAGAACGTTGCGGGACCGCAGAAACGATCCACGAAAATCTCCCACTGTTACCGCGAACGCGAAATCTACAATTAATGTGCTTTAGCTTTATTTCGAAAGGTTTTTGCCGAGCTCAGAATTTTACGGGCTAGGTTTTATTCCGAAGTGAGCACTTTCCGCCATCATAGCAGTCTTTTATTACAGCCTCCAGATTTGAAGAGAAGTAGGGGGAAAAAAACCGGGGATTGCTTTTTAGTGCTACGCGCATTGTGCTTTGATTTAACGGGTGTTTGTGAGAAATCCTAACCCCGCTTTTCGCACCGCAAAATACACTAGACATCGCGGAGAACTCAATCTCCGTCAGAACGTATCCCCAGCCGTTGGAGCAAGATGCCAAAGTTTCAGCACCAACCGTTATCTTATTCAAAAGTTACAAGTGATTTTTTGAAAATTTCAATGGAAAAATGGGCCCAGTTTCGCCCATTTTCGGTTTCTGGCGCCATAAAGCTCCATGTATTCGAGAGCTCCGTGGGCCGCCATTTTTCTATTGAAATTTTCAGAAAATCGCTTAGAACTTTTGAATAAGTTAATAGTTTGTGCTGAAACTTTGTCACCTTGCTCGAACGGCTGGGACGACGTTCTGATAGAGTTTGAGCTCTCAGCAAAGTCTAGTTTATATTTTTGCGGTGCGGAAATCCGGGTGCGTATTTCATAATGCTCGCTATCCTTTTTAGATATATTTCATGCTCGCAATTTTTCTTGTATATCCAATGTAATTGTGCTTTCCTTCTAAAACAAACGAGAGCATACAGCGGCGTCACTACAATCAGCGGCACCCGGGGCGGTGGGCCACCGCGACACCCCCCCCCCCTCCTTTCCCTGCCTAGCTGCACCCCCTGAGCGCTGCACACGGGGCTGCTTGTCTCCTTCACTCCTTTAGTGACGACACTGAGCGCACAACATTAGCACTACCAGCTAAAAACAGTTTTTTAAAGACAAACAATAATACAAAAAAATGGACTGATTGGTGCATCTTTGCGTCCTCTTTGAATAATGAATTTGTTAGAGAGTAACTAGACACGCCTGGAACATTGCAATCTTCCGATCTTTTGGATTCTGAAGTCAGAGCTCGTCGGGGTCGGTCGTGCTCATCCGCTTCTTCACGGGGAATTGTTTCACACCAGCCAACGAACGCTCCAGTACGACCAACAAGGTTTTCGCAAGAAGCGCTCAGAGGCGTCAGAACAATTCGGGAGATAAAGAGGGGGGGGGAGGGGAGGCGTAGCCAGAGGTGAGGCTTATTGGGTTTGAAACCCCCCTTTTCCCCCTCAACCCTGAATCCAGCCGACCCTATAATATACACGTGCAAATTGACCTCATTTCTCCCCCTGCGCACACCAAGTCATGACATCAAAGCCACCTGTGCATCCCCTCCCCCCCTCCCCGCCCCCCCCCCCCCTCCTGCGAAGAATATACCTGGCTACGCCCCTGGGGGAGGGGGGGGGGGCTGGATTAAAAAGGGGGTCATCTCAGACCAAGGGAAGAGTTCGAAATTTCATGGTGGACGCCTCTCGCGGAGATCGGTCTCAAGTGCGCATGCGCTGCGTTTTCAGCCTCGTATTGCAACCGCGACCCAAAAACCACGTGAC
>JAZHYW010015522.1:0-93139 GCA_037355805.1 Ixodes ricinus
AAAGAGGAAACGACATCCATGAGAGGATCAAAAGAACACACGATATATTTACAAGAAGGAAGATAGAAACATGTCAGAAGCGAAACAATAGGAAAATAATTAGCAATAAGAAAAGCAAAACACTGAAGGCAGTTAAAGTGACGTCAACACACTCATAGCCCGTTCCCACTACCGTCCTTGCCTTAAGTTCAAGTCTTTCCCCTCGGTGCCTTGCGGAGCGTCGCCGCTTGATGTGATGCTGCAGAAGCCGGTGTCTCGTACTCCCCCTGGAGTTGTTCGGAGCAGGCGTCGCCGACCGTAGCGGCTGGTCCTCCCTCAGAGCTCTGGTCGTCACCGTGCGTCGCGGCCTGACCCTGGCTTTCACCGCTGCTTCTCTCCTCGCGCTCGCCGTTCTCTGGCACGCGCTCGTTCCCTTCGTCGTCTTCTTTTCTTCCACCCGTAATATTCGTCACCAGAACGTGACACACCCCCCTCACTTCGAGAACTTCATCATATGAAGTTTCTTCACGAAGGCGACCTCCTCGATGGCTTGCTGTAGTGACCGCGGCACATTCACAAACACCACCGCACTTGGTCCTTAGCACTCACGCACGTATGTCGTTTCCACATCCCAAAATTAATATTGTTCACATCACGAAAACAAACCGAGGTTACCCTCTCGCATCCCCAATTGCACGTACAAATCACACGTGGGCAACACTCTCTTGTCCTAACGGAACTCAACAAAAAAAATCATAATGAGTCTCATTAACCCTGTGTCCTGCCTTTACTAACAACTATTCCCCGACGGCTTAGCTCTCTAGACGACTTAAGAAGTCTGCTCCCACATTGTCTTTCCCCTTAATGTATTCTATGTGAAAGTCCTGTTCCTGTAATGATAAACTCCATCGCATTATGCGACTGTTGGAGTGCTTTGCCTTGTTCAAAAACTCTAAAGCTCTGTGATCCGTTTGTATGCGAAATTTTCTGCCATATAAGAACAGCCTAAATCGCTCCACGGCCCAAACAATCGCCAGGCACTCTTTCTCTACGGTGGCATAATTCTTCTCCGATTTTCCCAGTGTTCTGCTCGCATAACCCACTGGATGCAGCAGTCCTTCACTTTCCTGGAGCAATACTGCGCCAAGGCATACATCAGATGCATCCGTCCGCAGAACGAATTCCTTGTCAGGATCTGGCGCCAACAGGATAGGTGGTCTCGATAAGCAGTCCTTCAGTCTCTCGAACGACTCCTCCTGTGCTGACCCCATTCAACTTGATTTCGTTCTCCTTTCTTCGTGAGCTCCAGCAGTGGTGTGGCAAGATCCGCGTAGTTTGGGACGAAATCGCGGTAATAGCCGGTCAGCCCGAGAAATGACTTCACTTGACGTTTTGTCACCGGCCTTGGCGCGTCTTGTATCCTTCCAAGGATCTCCGCGTGGGGCGCGATTCGTCCTCCACCCAACTCATGACCGAGGAAGGTCGTCTTTGTAAATGCGATCTCGCATTTCTTCGGCCGAGCCGTGATATTGGCTTCTTGCAACCGATCAAAAACTGTCTGCAACGTCCTCATGTGTTGCGTCCACGTATCCGAGGCGATGAGAATGTCATCGATGTAATGATGAGCCTCCGGAATTCCATGAAGCAACTTTCTCATCAGTCTGGTGAAGGTAGCGGAGGCAGTCTTGAGCCCGAAAGGCATGAACCTGAACTGGAAAAGTCCGCTACTCGACGAGAACGCCGTCTTCTCCTTGGCCGAATCCTCCATCGGGATCTGCCAATATCCCTTCGCTAGATCCAGCTTAGAGAAAAACTTCTTACGGCCCACCTTGGCGAAGGTGACGTCCGCCCTTGGAATCGGCTCTGCGTCTACCTTAAGCACGTCGTTTAATTTTCTGTAATCAACGCAAAACCTGTTAGAACCATCTTTCTTTCTAACAATTACAACCGGCGCATTATACGGTGATGTGCACCGTTCAATAACGCCCAGTCGGAGCATTTCCGCGACCTCCTTTTCGACTGTCTCTTGGACGGAAAATGGCAACGCATGTTGCCTTATTCGCACAGAGCTCCTCGGTGGTCAATTTCAGGTCGCACGTGATCAAGTTAGTCTGACCTGGAAGATCTGAAAATATGCTCTTATACTGTTTGATCAACCTCCACACCTCATCTTTCTCTTCATCATCCAGGTCATCGTTGACCGTGACCTCTTTCCAGTCATGTACAGTCACTTCATCAGGCGTTGATGCCTTGTCGGCCTCTCCAGTAAGTGTCGCCTCCCCAAGGTCCTGCGTTGCCGCGCTGCAGCTAGGCTGCCTTCGGTCGACCTCGAACCTCTCTTGGTATCTCTTGAGCATATTCACGTGGAATACCTTCTTGCGTCCTCCAACATCGAGCTCGTAGTCCACTTCGTTCTTTTTGCAGGATACCACAAATGGTCCTTTCCACTGCATTATTAGCTTGTTGTGGTCGCTCGGTAGGAGAATGAGGGCCAAGTCCCCTTCTTTCAGTTGACGGTTGACGCTCTTTTTGTCATAGTACTCCTTGTACTTGATCTTGGCCTCCTCCAAGAAGCGGTGAGCCAACTCACATGTTCTTTGTAGTCTCTCTCTTAGCTCCAGTACGTGACCGTAGGACGTCCTCACGTCGTCTTCAAGAGCCTCGTTGGACCAGATCTCCTTAAGGATGGCCAAAGGTCCCCGAACTCTTCGGCCGTATAGTAGGTCAAATGGTGAAAACTTCAGGCTTGCCTGTGGCACTTCCCTGTAGGCGAACAGTAGTGCCGGTAGGTACCTGTCCCAGTCCTTGGGCCTTTCTTGACACATTCTTCTAATCATCTGTTTGATGGTCCCATTGAATCTTTCCACCAACCCGTTCCCCATCGGATGGTAGGGTGTAGTCATGAGATGCTTCATGGACAGCAGCCGGCTTACCTCTTTCATGAGGTCCGACGTGAAGCAGGAACCTCTATCGCTGAGGACCTCATTTGGGATTCCATACCTGGAAAACATTTCCACCAAGGCCTCTGCCACTTTCTCCGTGCCGATGGTTCTCAATGGGATAGCATCCGGATACCTTGTGGCAACGTCCACCATGGTCAGAATATATCGGTTGCCCGAACTCGCCGTTGGGTTGATCGGGCCGATGATGTCGATCGACACTCTCTTGAATGGTGTCTCGATGGCAGGCATCGTCCCAAGAGGCGCTTTGCCTACTCTGCCTTTTGGCACCGTGCGCTGGCATACATCACAGGAACGCACGTACCTCTTGATGTCACTCTGCATGCCCGGCCAAAAGAACTCTTCAGACGTTAGCGCGAGCGTGTTCTTCATGCCTTGGTGGCCTGACATAATACCATCGTGTGCCATTGCCATAACAGTTGGCCGGAATCTTGCTGGGAGAGCCAGCTGCTCTATACTCCGCCCGGTGGAAAATATACAGCTCCGAAAGAGCAGGTTGTTCTTGATCACCATTTCATACTTCGTACGACACTTGTGTTTCTTTACTACCTTTCCGACCTTGTCGAAACATTTCCTCAAGGACGCATCGTTCCTCTGCTCTGTCGAAAGCTTCTCGACTGTCGTTTCGAGAATCGGAACCTGTGGCACATTCAGTGGAGGATCCGCTTTGTTCCCGCCCTTATTCTTCCTCGACTCTCCCAGTCCCGCGGTACTTGAAGGCGGAATTGTCAATCCCAAGTCCGTGTTTTCCAAGTCGTCCGGAGAAGCTTCCTTGTGGTCCTTCCTCTCTGGTACCTCATCTCTCTTGTCCAGCTGGTGACCACCATCCTGGACAGTAGGTGTCTTCATCTCGTCGCTTCGCTGTTGATCGCATCCCCAGTATGGGTTCGGATCGTTGGGATCTCTCACTTGTGGAACGTTGCCGAGCACTAAGTCGTATAAGGGATTCTCAATGCACTTCGCCACGACTTTTCCTGCCAGAAAGGGTGTGTTGATCTCAATTTCCGCTTCAGGTAAGTACTTCACTGTTCGGTCCAGTAGATATACAGGGCTACAGTTTCCAGTGTAGCACCCAACTGGCACCAAGTTCTTTCTTACGACTACTGTATTGCAGCCGGTGTCTCGAAGTACTGTAACTTTTCGCTCGCCAATGCGGCCTTCGACCACAGGCATATTCTCCACCAGAAACTTGGGTGGCCTCCCCACAGCTGCGTTAACCACTGGTATTTTGTCGCCGTTCTTTAACGTGAGGTAGGTTTCGTCTGGTTCACCTGCCGTTTCGTCGGAGGCTGTCCACAGGCAGGAAGCTTGCGGTTTATCGTCAGCCCTCATAGTACATTTGTCGGCCTTGTGTCCCATCCGGCCGCAGTGCCAACATGTCGATGGTTTGTATTGTTGATTGCGACCCTTGCAATTCTCTGCCTTGTGTCCTACCTTATTGCATAAAAAGCATCGGAGGATCCTTCTTGTGTCTTCTCTGAAGGCGTTAGGGACTGTCCTTTGACTGGTTTTCGGGTCTTCTCCCTCTACCTTCGCTTTTAAAGCGCTCGGCTGAGTCTGCGCTTCCAGAAAGACGTCGGCTTTATCAGCCAAATCATCTAGGGTCAAGCAGTCTCTTTCTTTGAGAAAGACCGTCAACTTACTAGCGCAAGTTGTCATGAACTGCTCCATTAGCATTCTGTCCCGGAGCGCCTCGAAAGTCTTCTCGATTCCTGCTACTTCAATCCACCTATCGAAATACCCCGTCAACCTGGCTGCAAACTGTTTTCTTGTTTCCCCGTCTCCGGGCTTCGCCTCACGGAATCTTTCGCGATAACCTTCTTTTGTATACCGGAATCTTTGAAGCAGCGCCAGTTTCATCTTTGTATAGTCCATCGCATCCGCAGGGGTCATGCGACCGACCACCGTCAGGGCTTCTCCTGTGAGACAAAGACTTAAAGTAGTTGCCCACTTGTCCTGTGGCCATCCGAGGCCTGTGGCCGTACGCTCAAACCTCTGCAAATACGCGTCGAGGTCGTCGCGCGTCTCATTATACTGCGGTATCAGTTTGTGTGGACTGGCCCTATGACTAGGTCCAGTCGAACCGCCTTCTCCTGCTTCACCTCGCGCTTCGCGATTTCCTCTTTCCTGGGCCGTGATTCTGAGTTGCAGAACTTCCCGCTCCTTATCCAGTCGGAGGCATTCCGCTTGACATGCGCGTTCTTGCGCCGCAGCTGCGCGTTCTTGCGCCGCGTGCTCTTCTCTTGCCGCCTCCCGTGCCTGCAGCCTTTCCTCTCTTTGAACATTTTTCTCCCTCTCAACCCAGACCTTAAGCTCCTCTCCAGAGTATCCTAGTTCCCTCCCTGCCGCCATCAATTTATCAATCTCTACAACCCCGGACCCAGTCATGGTCGCGAACTCTCTCCTCAGGACCAACGAGATCAGGCCAGTGGATTAATGGAATCCTGGCAGGCTCGCCAAATTGTCATCGTCGGTCGAGAAAAGAGAGAAACGACATCCATGAGAGGATCAAAAGAACACACGATATATTTACAAGAAGGAAGATAGAAACATGTCAGAAGCGAAACAATAGGAAAAAATTAGCAATAAGAAAGCAAAACACTGAAGGCAGTTAAAGTGACGTCAACACACTCATAGCCCGTTCCCGCTACCGTCCTTGCCTTAAGTTCAAGTCCTTCCCCTCGGTGCCTTGCGGAGCGTCGCCGCTTGATGTGATGCTGCAGAAGCCGGTGTCTCGTACTCCCCCTGGAGTTGTTCGGAGCAGGCGTCGCCGACCGTAGCGGCTGGTCCTCCCTCAGAGCTCTGGTCGTCACCGTGCGTCGCGGCCTGACCCTGGCTTTCACCGCTGCTTCTCTCCTCGCGCTCGCCGTTCTCTGGCACGCGCTCGTTCCCTTCGTCGTCTTCTTTTCTTCCACCCGTAATATTCGTCACCAGAACGTGACAAACATGTTAATTGCAAAAACAAACACACCTCTGAGCATCTAGTTTAATAGTATGTGTTAATGCATTGCTTTATAGCAGGACACTTCCTATACGTATGACAAAATAGACCCTTTGCAAAGCCCCATCAAGCAACACGACTGTCGCCATTTTTTTCGGCTAAAGCACACGAATGGGCCCCAGTTCACGTCGAACGGTAATGCAGCATTCGAGTCCAATAGGCGCTCAGTCGAGTTCAGAGTGATGGCGCAAATAACACTCTTGTGGAACAAATTCCCAAAGTATGAAGGCCTTGGGCAATTAGAGTAGTCGCTACTGTAATTCGTTCCATCACAATTTGGGAAACGGCAAAGGCTACAGTCTCGGTGAGTCAATATGCACGTTGGAGAGAGGCACATGACAACATATCATTAGAGTGCTCGTCTGCACAGATTTGTCAGACACCTTCACTCCGTCTCTGATTGGCTCGAGGGGCTGTGGCGGTCGCCCTTTTTCAAGTTACGGTGACACGAAGTGTAGGCAGCCCACACTTTCGAAAAAAGTCTATTGAAGAGACCGAACGGAATGGTAGTCAACATTTTTCAACAAGACTGCTCTTCGGTCAAGGGATGAACACAAATATGAATAATCTTGCCCAGGTAATTAGAACAAGTAAATAATTGACCGACTAATACAATGCACTCTTGATGAAAAAAGTATTGCTGCAATAAATCCTACGAAAGAAAAAAATGTGCAGTTAATCTATGCGTACACCAAAACGGTTGTTCTTATAGCAAGTCGAATAGCTTTGAAGCAGGTGCCTGCAACGATTTATTCATCCCCACACTCAATAAAACGTCATCCTCGCAGCTGAAAATAAGTGTGCACTTCGCACTCACAAAAAAAGGAAGAAAAGCGATTGAATGTAAAGTCGTCGATTAGCACAAAAGGTTTGAGATCGCAGGAGCTTCCACGCCAAAATTTTCTATGGTTATTCTGTGACGCAGGGCTGAAACAACTTCCCCTAGGCCCTAACGCGACGTATACCTTTCGCTTCGATTTTCAGACGTTCAAACGAAGATCGCAGGAGCCTCCTCGCTAGAAGTTGGCTGCGATTATGCAATTACCTAGGGCTGAAACGAATTCCCTAAGCCCTACGTCCGACGCATACATTTCGCGTCGATTCTCAGACATTCCAACGTTCAAACAAAGCTAAGAGAATGCGAAAATTTCATGCTGAAAGCACTTGAAGTTCTATCGATCCTCGAACACATCCGGGAATCCGAGCACCGGTACGGCGATACGGCTGATGCTTTCTCACAGGCGTTAATATCCAGATGATCAAGAGCGATCTTGCGCAAAAAGGGTATAAAGTCTCATTCCTTCATGTTTTCACACTATACCTGCGTCAGCGAGCACGAAAAAGCCCGAAGTCGTCGGAAAGCAGCTGCACATCACGGCTACCGCGCACCGAACAAACTCGCCTCCGCCAGCTCTGGGCGCTGCCATTTTACGAATGACGTCACTGCTCTTGTCAGGGGACGTGACGAGGGGTCACTTTTGCGTACAACATGGCGGCAACCGGGGAGTGCCACTTCCGAACTTCCGGTTTATCACTCTAAGCCCCTCTACCTCGTTGATAAATACCTTGGTCTTCATATCGATAAGCATTCCTCATGGAAACACCAGATTCGGTCAGCGTTGTCACGCTGCGATGACCCTCGTGGCTGACTTACAACATAACCTTCATCTTCCTCCTCTTAAACTAAAAGAGACTGCATATCTTTCATTCGCTGCTAACCACCTTGTGCCAGTTGATGTCTACCATCCGCAGTTTATAACAAAATTTTCCTTATCTGGCCCGCCACGTGCGAAAGAAAGTTCAGTCGCTTTCTGTTATTCCCGGGGAGATTATCTTGGTTTATACAGATTCCTTGAACAGTACAACTGGTCGGAGGTCTTATCTGATGAAATAGTTGACTCAGCTACGGAAAGATTAAGTTCCATTGTTAAAGACGCACGTTAATGTCTTTGTCCCGAAAAAGCGCACGTGCCCCTCCCACTATCCTAGCTGGTTTTCTAGAGATTTAAAGGTTTCCTCACGGAAAAAGCTGCACTATCATTGTTTATATAAAAAGACAGGACTAGAGGTTTGGTATCAAAAATTCAGTATTTATCGATGCCTGGTTAAACAACTGTATAAACAGGACAAGCGTATGCACCTTAATGATCTTGAAGGTAGTTTGTCTAAAAATCCTAAAGAATTTTGGAGATACGCGAAACACCACCTTCGGGAAAAGAATTCGGACATTTGCCTTCGTGATGGTGTTGGGTACAAATCTTTACCAGCTGAAGTAGCAAATCGTTTTGCTGACTTTTTAGCGCTCTCTACTTGCCTCAGCAATCGAGTATTAACCTTGGGTGTAGAACATGGTGACTTTTTGTCTTCGTTTGCGGTCGACATTGAAGATATAATTGAAGCAATATATCAAATGAAACTGAAATTTTCTACGGGTATTGACGGCATACCCACTTTTATTATCAATGGTTGCTGTGCTATATTTGCCCCTGTTCTGTGTCATATTTTTAACTTATCACTTAAACAAGGACTTTTTACTGAGCTCTGGAAGTTCGCCGTTGTTGTCCCTGTATTAAAAGGAGGTGATTCTTGTTTAGCTAGTAATTATCGTCCGGTGTCATTATTATGTGGATTTGCGAAGGTTTTTGAGAAAGTAGTTCATAAGCGTGTTTATTTTTACCTGAACACGGTGATATCTGATGAACAACATGGTTTTTTAAAAGGTCGGTCTGTAGAGTCCAATTTGTGTTCGTTTTTAAGTTACACCGCACCAATAGTTACTAGTAGAGGTCAAGTTGAAGCCATCTACCTAAACATGTCTAAAGCATTTGACTGCGTTAGGCACCATTTATTGTTGAGCAAGCTGGCCTCACATGGTTTCAGCCCGCATTTGTGTAGATGGTTTCATAGCTACTTGTGTGATCGTCGCAATTCTGTTCGTGTCAATGGCATCTTTTCCGTACAGTTTATTTCAACGTCTGGCGTGCCGCAGGGCTCAATTCTTGGCCCGCTTTTGTTCCTGTTGTTTGTAAATGACATTGCTTATTGTGTTAACAATGCTAACATCCTTCTGTTCTGCTGACGATGTTAAGTTATTTCTAAGTGTGAAGTCACTATCCGACTGCTCTCTTCTCCAAGCTGATCTAAGTCGTGTTTCGAGATGGTGTTTAGAAAACAGCTTGTTACTTAACCCCTTGAAATCCAAATCAATGGTATTATCTAGGAAGCGTGATGTTATTTGTTTTGAATATTACCTGGATGGCGTATTAGTTCCTTCTGTCTCCTTTATCAGGGACCTTGGAGTATATATTGACAGCTCACTTTCTTTCAACAATCATGTCTTCGCTACCGTAAATGCAGCGTTGAGGACTTTAGGAATGATTTCAAGAATTTGTCGTCAGTTTTCAACTCACCGTTGCTTGCTACTCTTATTTAAGTCTCTAGTTCGATCGCGACTGGAATTTGCCTCAGTCGTTTGGAATTCATTGACTCTGTCGCAAGAGCTAGCTATTGAAAATGTGCAAAAACGAATGGTAAGAATTTTATATGACCGCTACATTAGAAGGAGATGTTTTTATCACTACGAAACTTTGCTTCGTAAATTTTCGCTGCATAAATTGGCCTTGAGAAGGCCAGTACAGATCTTTTTATTCCTTCACAAAGTTGTTCATGGCAGGGTAAATTCGGCGGCTTTATTACAAACTATTGAGTTTCATGTTCCCTCTCGCCCGAGTCGAAACATTTCAACTTTCTATCCAACTTGCATGTCCGCTGTAAACCCATTGTCAAGGTTACAAATTGCTTTTGATTCAAAGAAATTTAACCTCGACATCTTTTTATCCACGCAGGAGTTTATGTTAAATCTACGTGACTGGATGTTTGTGAATTAATCAATAATCAATTTTTGCATTATGATAATGTTGCATGACTTTTATTGATACAACTTTGTTGTTTCCTGTATTTTTAGGTTTTACTCCATGTATGTTTAGTGCACCACACTGTAAACCGAGAGGTTGTTTGTGGGCGCGAGAAAAACAAAACAATTTATTTATTATTATTAATATTATTCATTCGACCAAGACTTGAGTACGCATCAAGCATCTGGGATCCTTATCAAGCCTACATTTTTAAAGGACTGGGAGTTTCCTGAAACCATGTGGGGCGATTTATTATTTATTATTTGATTATTACCGTTATTAAAGTATTTAACTTTAAAACTACGAGCCGAACTTTCAGAATTGATCGTAGGACGGAAACTCCTTCCTTGTGCCACCTTCTTTCGCTTTTATTACTCACCCTCATTTGCGCCTAGGCCTCCTAACACAGACGTAATTGGTTACACTTCGTCTAAATCCTTCTTGCAAAATTGACCGATACACCTGCCACTCTTCACTATACTTGTATTTCTCTTTTCCCAGAACAGTAGTCTGTTGGAATGCGCTTCTTAATGACATTGTCACCGAGACCAATCCTGAACGTTTTCATGCTGTCGTTGCCAACCATTAAGGAATTGAGTGATTACGCTTTGTTTGTTCTTTTTTTATGCTTTGATGTGCAGTTGTTGCACTTATTTCCAATATTTTCTTCAAAATTATGTATATCTCCTGATTAAGCTGTGGTTTCTGGGTGGGTTATCCATTATGTGCAGTTGTCCTTATTTGCACAATCTCAAAAAGTTGTATTTCTCCTATTTATGAATCTGGTTTTTGTGCGTGCTGTTTTGATATGCTGTTGTTGCTTTTCTCCGCAAAATGTTCTCAAAATACATTTCTCTCGTTTATGCATTTGGATTTTGTGTTTGTTATATATTATGTGCAGTTCTTATTTGTAACAACTGAAAATATTCTATTTCTAACCCCTCCCTCCTTAAGCAATGTCATTTACAAAAGAACATGTAAGGTGCTTAAATAATAAAATAAGAAATAAAATACTGCCTCGGGAGGGTAATGTAAATTCGGATTTACGTGCACCTGGTTTGGGCCCTCACTTTACAAACCGGTGCTTTAAGAGTCATGTGCTTACACATTTTACCATGATGTCACTTATCATCGAGACACTGCTTGCTATATATTCTGCACAACTTTACAATTTTGACATCTAGTTTTGCTAGCGTTGCGAACATCGCGTTTTACAAGAAAACTGAACTGTTTAGCAAGATTTGCACGTAACATCATCCCACTCTACGCTGGTGGTCATGGCGATTTGTTCTTGCTGAGAAAACCAAACCTGGTGGTGCCAAATGCACGCTGCAAACGTTTCGGGCTCAGTGCCAGCCATGTATTTGATAGAGACAAATTATTCTTGCTTGGTGTAGCGGCTTCAGGAAGAGCATGAGCGCTGGTACCACGAAAACGCTTTTTCTTGCAAAATTAGTTTTGCAAGGAAATTAGTTTCCAAAAGGGTCCTTGGTTGGTCTGTGCCGTAAATGCGGGGCAGGGGAACCTTTGCAACACAAGATGTTTTTAAAACTACCCCCCCCCCCTCAATTTTTTTTTTCGTTCCTTTTAAGGAGAATTATTTTCATGCCTGAGGGACTCCCTCTCCCGTTTGGGGGTGTTAAGTCGAGAAATTTTTCTGTTGCTTTTATTTTTCATCCAAACACTGTAAAGTTTACACGATACTTGGGGAAGAACGTGAGAATGACACTCCTATGAGACAGAGCGGCCACCAGCGCTCGGCTTCCACTCTGAAGCCACTAGGATTTGTTTTCAGTTATCCCTCCTGTACATACTTGTTGTTTTATGTAACGACAGACTGATAAGTCACATTTAGTTTTTTCATTGCTTTTATTATTGGGGATAAATTTCTGGGGCACTGATATGTAAATAAAAAATGATATGTGCAACATTTTTTTCCTTTCTTTAATAACCGCTAAGAGCTAATCCTTAATGTTGGTAACTTCCGAGGAACCATTTAGATTTCCTCTCCAAGCAATGCAGACGCAGAACAAGTAAAAGAAAGAAACAGCTTTATCCTTCCCTAGAACAAGCAGCCACGTGATCGGACTCTGTTTATACACAGTCAGTGATCATCATAGTCATGCTCTGGGGTTGGGAAAGCGTAATGCATGAAATGAGCTTCAGTCATTGTTAGAGTTCGGCTATTTTTATTTTTGATTGAACATGATCCATTACACGAAGTTTTGGTGATGATGATTGCCATGAACCCGAGCACTCGACACTGGCTCACGACAATCGAGTATGTCACGGTGTTACGCAAATCGCGGTGCGAAATTGTGATGTAATGTGAAGTCACGGTGTCGACAACGATAATGAATCTAGGGACGTTCCCAATTTAAACCGACATCACGCAGTGAAATACGTGAATAAGTCACGTGATGTCAAAGCGCCGGGTGACGTGATATTAAATTACAAAATGTCTGGATTACATGCCATTGCGTGACACGTGATTGATCACTGTGCCAATACAAAAGCGCCACTAAAGCTCAAGTTTCTCATACACTGCAATTCTGAATATGTCGATTTGATCATTACATAGAAATACAGCTATCAATTTTTTTCACAATATTAGATTTGGGATATTAGCAATAGATTGGTAAAAATACTGTAAACCGTTTCAAACTGTTTACCGTCATATTTTGTCCGGTTCACTTCCGGCTCCGCTTCAAAGTTGGAGCGAAGATTTTTGTTCGGTTCAGTTCTGGTTCGACTAAAAATAACGATTCCGTTCCAATATTCAGTTCGGTTCGTTTCCGGTTCGCCACTATGGCTTAAAAGCCTATTTTTCAAATATTACTCGCGTTATGTGATATCCAACTTTGGAAGTATCCAGTTGCTATGCGCAATGTCGGATATTTTTCAAGACTTCCAACGCGCTATCCACCTGCTTCACAGATCACCGAGCACTCGTGACTGTCGTCAGTGGCATCCATGACGCCAACCACAAGGGGCATAAGAATTAACCACTTTGCACCTCCGTCTCGAGGAACGTTACGGCACCATTCCACCCCCATTGTGTGACTGTGCTATAGCTATCGCTTTCGTTTCTTCGCGCATTGTGGGCGAAAAATACGTTTGTTATCCAGTTCGGTTTAATTTTGACACAGCGTGACCGACGAGCAATGGAAGCGGTAAGGAACAATCCATCTGAATCGAAATTTTCAATGCCAAACTCTGATTTCATGTGGAAAATAAGCTCAACGCTCCGTGTTTTTTAAATTATTTTGGGAGATTGTATTTTTGTTCCTTGATGTGATATAAATTTCTCATACATAATTATTGCTTGCTTCGTGTGAAAACTAGAGCGCACTGAAAAATCAAATAAAAACCTAGCTCCCACGTAGTAGGTAGTCATGAAACAAAATGTTAACATTATTTATCGTAGATTGTTGTTCTCTTAAGCCAGAACCGCCGTTCGAAATGAAATTTTCGGAGCTGACTTGCCACACTCAGAAAGAATATCGCGCGAGACAGAGAGACTCGTATGGACCTGGAGAATATAAGCGTAATACCTATCGTCACATTCCAAACTTCATGTTTGGGACATTGTCTTGTGCTCTTTCGTTATCTCTGACCTTGTGTTTAAATGAAAAACAAACACCTGTTGATGTAAAGTCTTACGTACTTCGCGTCCAGAAATGATATTTGCGATCGTGTTGAGCTCGTACTGACATCGCTTTTCGAAAATGCTTTCGTAACGCGCATTTTGTTCTACTACAATTGGCTTTCGACTTTACGTAAATTCTCCCGTGTAGCATCTCCTTGTTTTTTTTTTAATTCTACCTGAAACAAACCCTTCCGACTTCGGATAAAACTCGTTAAATGAGAAAACAGAAATACAAGCACGATGTAACATTAAAGTGAACACTGCGACGTAACAGCATGTATGACATGAGCTCATAAAGTGCATGTTGGTGTTCAATATAGCGTTGCAGATATATTTGTACATAAGCATTTTTGGAGCCTCGCCAATCCAATTATATCATTCGTAGATTGTAGTATCTGGCTTTTCAAGAGCTCTGCGAAAACCAATGCGCATGGGCTCTTTTATTTTCAAAGTTTTTCATACAGCACGGAAAATGTGGAGAGGGGGAGGGCGTTAGGGGGGAGGGGTTTGCACTAAGCGAAATGGCGTTGAGTGATTATCAACTGTGCTTAGCCCTTCACATTTAGATAACAAAATGAAATACTCGAAAAACAAATGGCACTACCAAAGCTTCTGAAATTTCTCACCGTCTGCGCTTAGCGTGATTTGCTGTTTGGCTGGACAAGCAGTGTTTCCTTCAGAGGTCTCAATCTCCTGGTCTCTATCTTCAGTCACAAATGTTTTCGACGAACCGAGACGCAAGAGCCCTGTACTGTCATTCGGTTGCAAGAACTCCTCCAAGTTGCCGTTTATAGTCACAAGCAAAGCTGGCAAGCTGTGTGCCGTGACATCTCAGCTTTGAAAATATGTAATATATTTGTTTGTCATACACTAGACCCTTGAATTCTGTTTCTACATTGTAAGACACCGAAGAACGGCTGAATTAGCTGCCATGCATATATTGTCCCGTTAATTTGTATCATTTTAGTTATATCATTGGGTGATGCTGTCGTACCGCACAAAGGACAGAAGAGTACGGGATAATAGAGCAAACAAAGGGTTTGTGCAGGCCGGGCCATCACATGGGGCCTTGCGCGAGATGGTCGTGCGCGCCATTGCCCGGTTGGCGTCTCCCTCTTCCTTCTACAGTACCCAGGCAGTTAATATGAAGAGATGATTTTCACTCACAAACACCTGTAGAAGAAGTAAAGACAGCTGGCGACAACGGGCCACAGCCTTACACCTAGCCGCTGGGGTATAACTCTGTGACCTATACCCGTGCGGCTAATATGCAGGGGATGACGACGGCTCCGAACCTTCACCATACTGTTAGGATGATGCTGTCGGCCGCAGGAAGGACGAGACAGTCAGTGTGAGATTATAGAACACGCGAAAGAGTTATCAAGGCCGGGCCAGCACGTTCAGGTTCAAGGCTTTTGGCTCAGTTCCGGTTCGGTTCCCTGGAGCGAAAATAACGCTTAAAACCAGTTCGAACCGGTTCCAACCGGTTTGAACAGCTAAATTAAGAGTATTTTTTTCCGTGTTGTTCTAGAAATACAGGCACTATTTGTGTCCTGAAACGATTAAGTATAAAGTTTATTTTTCTCTATGGTTCGTACAGTCCACTTTTTATTTTCAGGAACCAATAAATAAGAAATTGCGTTATTTCATTTCGACACAACAAAAAAAAAAATCTTGATTAGCATGCACAGCATCGTCTTTCTACGACTCAACATTTCTTTGTTCACCAGAGTCATATATAATTTTTTGTATCAAAAGGTTGTCGCGAAGCAAGCGCAAAGCTAGCTGTGGCGAAACGCGGATGATTAGATTATCATCGCGTTCCGCAACTGCTAGCTTTGCGTCCGCTGCACTTGTGATAAATTTGGTGCGCCCCGAGTTTCCCACGAGCTTCCAGTCGTTATAAAAATAGTTGATCTAGTGAATTTCGTCGTCGCTCCGAAAGTTTTTAATTAGAATCATGTGTCCATTTTCACTAATTAAAATGTAATTAACGATTCTTAATTCATTAGCCGACTTATCGCAACGATTAGTCACCCACATATTGTCCCCTGCCGTATAACTTAACTGCACAAACCGCATAAGTGTAACTTTCACAGCTTCTTCTAAAAAATCTGTAAATCTTAAAACAAAAAAAAAACTTTGTATATGATAAGGACATAACTGTGCTAAACGCAATAACATTTTCAAAATATCAGAAAAGTATCCGGAAAAGCTCTTTGAGTTCATATATTATAGAAACATTGAGCAGGAATCACAACGGTTGTTTTCCTATATACCATTGTTTAGACTAGCACCCTGGTGCAGACGAAGATTCATACAGAAAGGAGTGATTAAAATAGTTCACTCTAACCTATAAGCACATTCGCACTTATAACTAATCTCTCCTAAAGCAATGCTTATACATGATAAAGTTGCATAGCCTGAGTTCTGCGGTTTATACTTGGCAAGATGCCGGTCCATTCAACTTACATAGAAGCAAAAATTTTTCTAATTCATGATTTAAAAAAATAGTATTTTATGCAGAAGTCGACCTGGCAGCTACTTAATTGGTAACTTTCTGACGATTTGCGTGCGTAATTATCATGGTTCCGCCAAGCGCCCCTGTGCAGTTTATTTTTTGTTCATCTCACAGGCACATAAAATTTATGCTCATGACATAAAAAAGTCAATAACACATTTCTTTATGCTTGAGAAGTTATGTTTGTTCCAGAAACACATAGTTAATTAAATTTGCATCAAAATAAAAAAAAATGTTAAGGCTCTTCCAAATTATTTATACACGTGCCTACCGTAAACAAAAACTCTGTAAAAAGACTTTCAGAACATCTTTTAGAAAATTTTGGAGTGCATTTACTCATGGTGTATGCTTTTAAATAGGCCATTTATCAATGTTGCCAAATAACTAGTCAGTAATTCAATATATTTTTATTATCGTCAATAAGTTTGACTCTGTCAAGTCCACATACCCGTTTGAGGTCGACACGAGGTCGATACGGCTGTTGAGTCTGCGGAAACTTGTTTTTTTACACTGCTTGGCAGTGTAAAACACAGGGTTGCAGGGCATGCCAAAAATGATTTTGTGCTCCCATGATAGATTGGAAGGCAAATACACGAAATGTTCAGAAAGCAAGAGATAATATTATTTTTCTAAAAATCCAATACACAGCGCCTTACTGCAAAACTAAATACATAGAGATACATGCAATGATATTTCCAACTGATACATAAATATTGCGAAGGACAGACGCAGATTCTTAGAATCCTAAAATAAATCACATTGTGGCATTATCTCGCATGAACTCGAAACTTCACGAAATACTGCCTCTGGAGGATAATGTCATTATCGGTTTTACGTGCACTTGTTTTGGGCCCTCACTTTACAACTCTGTTTTATCAGTCATGCTTTCTAACATTTGACTAGGCTGACGTATACCATTGGGATACCTCTATATATAGTGCACAACTCTACTATTTGCACATGCATGGCTAATGTTTCCATGATATCATTTTACCAGAAAGGTGAACCCTTTAACATGGTTTTAGCTGAGAAAATAAAAACCGGCGGTGTAAAATGCACGCAGCAGAATGTTTGCGCTCAAGGCAAGCCATCTGTTTGAGAGGCACACATTATTATTCTTGGTGCAGCGTTGTGAGGAACGGCGTACGCATCTAGTACCAAAAAAGGCGCTTTCTTGAATGAGTGTTTTTACACACAAAATAGTCTCTGTGGCCACGCTTTCTGGTCTGTGTCGAAGATGCGGTACAAAGGAAACTTTACAACACAGTATGCTTTTAAAAGTACCCCCTCTCTTTTTTTGTTCTCTCTCTCTCTCCCTTCGTTGCTCTTTTCGATATTGTTTTTCTTTTTTATTCCTGAGGGACTACCTCCTTCGTTTGGGGGTGTTAATTTAACACTTATTTTTGTGTCACATGTAAACAGTAATCATCCATTGTTTTTATTTTACAGCTAACTCTGAAGTTTAAACAAAATACGAACGCGGTTGAAACTTGGGGAAGGACCTCAGAACCACAAACGTGCGGCTATCCCGCTGAGGCCACTAGGATTTTTCTTTTCATGTATCCCTCCCGTCACACTTACAATTCCATGTAACACCAGATTAACAAGTCTCATTTAGTTTTTCCAATATTTCTATTGTCGTGGAATACTTTCTGAGGCAGTTCAGCAATAACGAAAACATGTTTGGGTGCCTCATTGATGTTTATATATGTAAAATAGGTTGTGCAATATATCCATAAGAAGTAATCCCCTGACGATGATAACTTGCAAAAACATCTATTAGTTCCCCCTCTGCGCAATGGCAGACGCAAAAAAAGGAAAGAAATAGCTTTCTCCTTTTCAACTCGCAATTAGAACAAGCGACCACGTCATCCGTCGCTAACAGCTAGCTATATACCCTCAGTCTTCATCATAGTCATGCACTAGAGTTGGCAAAGCATATAGCATGGGCTGAGCTTCAAATATTGTTGGAGTTGGACTATTATCTTATTTGATTGAGTACGAGCCGTTACTCGAATGTTTGGCGTTGCTGACGATCTCGAGCACTCAACTCGGGGTCATGAAAATCGCGTACATGACAACGTCATCTGTCTCTTGGGGCGAATTCGGGATATCATGCTGCGTCACGGTGTCA
The DNA here is from genome assembly GCA_037355805.1 of Ixodes ricinus. NCBI lineage: Eukaryota > Metazoa > Arthropoda > Arachnida > Ixodida > Ixodidae > Ixodes > Ixodes ricinus. The sequence goes on from JAZHYW010015522.1 coordinate 18,159, forward strand.
ACAATGTTACTAAATTTAGTGGCGTTCTCAATTTATAACGACTAGACGCGGTGAATCGCGTTGTGTAACGTGATCACGTGATGTGACACTACTTGGCACCATATTACATAATGTCACACCGTGACATTTGAATGATCATAGAGCCAATACAAAAGCGCCAAGGAAACCCATCATTTTTGATAAAATGCAATTCTGTATATGAAGGTTTGATCAATACATAGAAATAGAGATGTCAATTTTTTATTTCCAAATATTCATTTTGCTATACTAAAAACAATACAAAAATATACCATGAACCATTTTGAACCGGCTACCATTGTATTTTTTCCGGCTCACTTCTGGTGGAGTTCAAACATGGCGGAGAACGTTTCGGTTCGGTTCAGCTACGGTTCGGATAAAAATAACGGTTAGGTTCTGGTTTTCGGTTCCGTTCGGTTCCCGCTCGATACCTCGATCACTACTACGAGGTGCTTATTAAAGAACCCAGGTAAGCAGTCGTTCTGCACTGACTAAATTGCTCACCTACAGTGGGTAACCATGTTACCATATTCGGGCAGACTAAACTCCTGCTGCTTAAACAAATAACAACCAATTTGTTTGCTCCTTTTTCTCCAAACGGCACCTGCAAAAGATACGCAGCGCATAGAAAAAGGTTGATTTCATGTCAGCTCCTGCCAAAGGGCATACCTAATCAAATGTATTGCGATCGGTATAATTAGATACTTAAACGTGCCATGAGATTAATGTTCGGCTGGGACAAATAAATTTAAATTATAATTTTACTAATCGCTTATTGTTTATTGGGCCTAAGGAAATAGCATGGAATGTCAAAAGCCTGCTTTTTGGTGCGAATATTCGGAAAAAGAGCGGACTATTTCGTACCTCCTTTCATTTGAAAGCGTTCCGCCTTTTCAGTGTGACACATCCACGGTACCCAAAGCACGTCAGCCTACCGCAACTCACCCATTGCGCACGAGCACTGCGTCACTCGGACGTATACGCTCGTCAACAATTAATCCGTCGACGAATATTTGAATTCACGATCGTGGCCAATGGGTGCCGTGACAGCACCCATCATCGCTCCCGACTGACAAGTTCCATGGCGTGCTTAGAAGAGGAGGATGGAAGCTTGGAGTCATCCTACAGGTGTTCATGCACGTCGCGACAACGTGATTTCTCATTTCGCTTTTGAGTTGAGGAGGAAACCCATGGGAGGAAGGAGTTGAAAAGTCACTTCATGGCCGCTTTAATAGCGTTTGAGAAATACAATTTTATACAGTAAATTTATGGGCGAAATGTAATTAAAAAAACCTTGTTGATTATCAAACAAGCCCCCAAATTAACGCCATTCAGAAATACATATAAAGCATGCGGTGCGTTTATGGCATTCCGAAATAAAAAAGAAATAAAAAACACTACATTTGGACGCGTTGCTAAGCTTCGGTGTTCTATCAAAACGCATCTCCGCGCCAGCAGTCCTCTTCCTAATGGCCAAAGGGTGCGACTGCCTCCTCGTGTCGCTCGTAAACAGGAAGGACGCGTGGTGTAAGCTGGCGAAATAAAATTCTGACATTGCAAGAATAACCATTCATCCGTGTGATTACTTTGGACATACGAAGAAGCCGTGGAAGAGCATAGTAGTGCGCTAAAACCACGAAATGACAAAATGCGTGTCCGAAGACGGCACTCGATAGGAGACCGAAGTTTATAAACGCATTCAAAATCAGTGATTTTGGAAAACGCTGTAAAATGCTGCGCTGACCTGGAATGTTTGTAGCTTGTTGATTTTTTTTTTGATGATGCCTAGAATAATATTTTCAATTAAAACGATACATTTAGATTTACTCATTAATAAAAAAATACCCGAAAGTGATTAAAAGCGTAATTATTCATAACTTTAGTAATCTACCTAACTAGGGTCACTACTGAGAAAGATATGACACCAACTTTGTTTCTGTCCTGTCGCTGGCCGAATCGCAGGAGCTCTATGGTCAGTGTTTTGTGAAACACCCTGAATATTACAGTGAAATCTGGCAGTGCACATTACATGAAAGCTGATTATTTCTAGCTACTTCACGAAAACTCTTAAAATGACAATACCTCTTATCCAAAAGTACGTCTCTGCAGACTGTCCTACAGAGCGTGTTTGATTAGAGCGATACTTACATACCTCCCATATCTGACCGATATGCCCAGTTAATCAAAACTGGTAATTATAGATATACACCACTACTCTGTTCATGATGACAACTCAACGGTACCATCTATACACGAAATAGACCCCGGTGCCACCGCAGCAATCAAAACAAAATAAATAAATAAATACATGATTCACATAAAGTGAAGGTCAGTTTCGATTAGTGAATTGAGGTATAGCCACCCCATGCATGTAGTCTCGTTTATCAGCGGGCGCTCAAAACGGGGTCTACAATACGGTTACGGTGAATGAATAAACACGTACCTTACTGCCATCAACGCGCTCTGCAGTCGAAGAATATATGTATTTACAAAAGTGATGATATAATATGCATTGCATCCTATCCAAAAGCGTGGAAATGGCGCCATACCATACTTACTCGAGCAATAGCCGCACTATTTATGAACAAGGCCCTTCTGTCTACTTTCCCACAGAACAGATATACAGCCAATCATTTCGTTCCGCATTAATAACATATCGAATAACCAGATCACGAACACGATTTTCCATACAAATGCAATTTTCACAGATGGTGTCTTCGCACGAAAATGTTATCTCTGTCCTGAAACCGCTGGAATAATGCTGTTGATCGCGGTGATTGGCAATCTGCGTGCTCCACGGAAAAGCGAACCCTCAGGTTTTCTTTATAAACAGTGCGGCTATTACTCGAGTAAATACGGTATACAGAAACTGACAGCCCAAGAAACGAAGGGCGAGGCGATGTCTCGAGCAACCTATTATTGTTCTACATCACCCTGGAATGTGATATTAACTTGTCAACGCAGCGAATGACAAATCGCAATGCAAGAAGCGTGAAAATAACATGCCACGCCACGTGTTTTTCTTTCTAACAGGGACTCCAGGTAGCGTTATGGAGCAATATTATTTAGGATAAGCCGGGAAAGAGAGATGAACCCAAACCGGAGAAGACTAATTGTAGCGTCACGCGCCCCGTGTGTAATCGTGATTGGCCAGGAGCCTCGTGAGACCCTAAGGCATGATACGTGCGTGCCAAGACGTCCAACAACAGTTTAAGGACGTGCTGGAAGGCCGGAAACCTTTGCGGTGATGATCCGAAGTGATTCCTTTCCCACGCGTCGTATACGACAGGTTAGGCGTACTTCGTGCGCGTGTCTCGTCCTTGATTCAACACGTGAGGCGACGCGTCGGATATGTGGTCTCGCATACTACGGCTGCGTAACACTGAGGTAGGGGCTTGCATCATTAAAAAAACATTTCTGCCGCCCATAGATTTGCCGTTAAAGCTCGTAGTGCCGCCTTCTATCTGCTGCGTCGTTTAGCAGCATAAACAAAGGAGTTTGCTATTTTTAAAATCCCTAGATCGAAAATACTCCGGATAAATAACTACTCTGCAAGCGTACGTAAAAGAAACTACCAGACGGCATCTGCATTTTCTTTTGCAGCTTGCGCCAAAAATACTTGCGCTCTTACGTTCAATATTCAATTCTGGCATCGGACGACCATGGCGGAAACGAAGAGTGACTCAGTGAGTTCGTTTTCTAATATTTCTCTAATTATACTGTTCCTTCGAACTGTTCTTGGCGTGTTTCCATTGATCTCCTCATACATAGAAGCAACTTCGCTAGTCTTAAACCGGCTCTCATATGTGGCGTAGCACGTATAAGGAGCGAAATAAAGAAAACGAACGACATGACATGTTTTTAGCATCATGATATATTCACGAGTTGAGAGCCAATAATTTCCAGAACCTGGGTACTACTCGTATGGAATTTCCTTTGTGGACCTTAAGTTACCCAAATCCGCTCCATACTCGCGCCTTTAGCAGGGTAGACGCGAGCACGCGCTTGCACGAGCAAGAAGATATCAGCAATACAACTATGATGAGCTAGAAGTTGCAGGTGTGACGATCGCGCATGCGAAAGTGATTCAGTGATTCATCATGCTGAGCCGTGGTTGGTTATAGCGGGGCGGAGAGCCATCGATAAGTAAAGTAAATGCTTTACTAGGGGAATGCAGGACATTCCCCGAAAATTCATCGTAAGATACGACAGCGAAGATTTGTGGAAACACGCTGGACGGCGGCTGCGGTACCGTCTTCACATCCGCGACGTTGTCAACCTCGTCAAATTCCGAGGCGTCGCCTTCATGTGCTCAGGCGACGACAGAAGAGGGGAGGGGGAAAGAGGCGTTGCCAAATATTCCACTCCACCAGGGTGGTATATGGCGCTACTGTAGTTCTTTCTAGTGCAAATGAAGAGAGTGTCCTGTATTCCCCAAGTAAAGGGTATTCACACGAGGGAGAAATCCCGGGGATTTATCCCCGGCGCGTGCGACATCACGAGACGAAAACGCGAGGCTTTTGCACATCGCAAAGCCTGACGTTTTGTCGCGGGATGCGCGTGGCGTGGAAAATCTCCGGGATTTCTCCTTCATTTGAATACCCCTTAAACAATTTGAGTAAAGTTCCTCGATATGTTTGCGTTTGTCATGCAAGTAGCGTCAAATGCTCCAGTGCACGAGGCCCGTGTCTCGAGCGGCCCTTTGAAGCAAATGGAGGCGCAGCACTGAAATGAGCGGCCCTTGGAAGCGAATGGCGGAGGAGCACCCGGCTCGTTGCACGTGTCCTGCGCGTTTCAACAACAATGGTTAGCGGTACTTGCGAAAAACGACTTTATCAATATCCTTTATTGATGACTAAAGCCAGGGCCGTATATTAGGAGAGTTTGGACAATAGGCGGAGCAAAGGCCGCCGCCAGCGCCGGAGATTCCCCCACGCTTAGAGCGTAAACTAAATTTGTGACACAGCGTCGACCAATCAGGAGACCTCTACTCCATCTCACAAATGTCTGCAGTGAAGACAAAGGCACAGGCGTGTGAGCCTAGCTCAGCGAAACGCTTTTGTTTGTACGAGACCTCATGCACAGGAGGCACTTTCCAAAGCCACGCGCTCGTGCCATGCCTTTGTCTGCACTGCTAGAACAGCGTCCTGAGACTGGCTGAAAGAAAACAGTGCAAAGGGTGGGGTGCGCGAGCGTCTTGAGACGCGGAGTTCCGCTCGGCACGGCTCAAATTATACTTCGTTTCACTTTATCTGCGAGCGAAGCCAAAGCTAGAAGCGCGAGACCAGCGCTTTTTGCATTTCTCCCAGCTCGCGCGCTCGAGCAAAGGCCTGAACGCACGGAGCTTCCGTGCACGCGCTTCCAGTTTTGCCTTCGCTCGCACATAAGGTGAAACGAAGTATAGTCGTGTCACATATTTAGATCACACGACCACCGCTAGGGGCTGTTTCGCGGCCTGTGGTTGGCCCCGAGATGCTCGCCTATCCAAACCAATGTATGGCCAAACTCTCTCAATAAACGGCTCTGACTAAAGCCCCCTATCTTGGGAAAAGTGGCGCCATTCATTGTCGTGGAAATGCTAGATATACGTGCCGCGTGCCACTTCTGGGAAGAACATGGCGTCTGAAATGTAGCTCAGTGTAGCGCTGGACTGCCATGATCTTCCCAAGTGCTGCACGTTGCACGTGCCTCTTGCACCAACGCACCTTGTGCTACTTTTAAAACATGAAGGGGCTTTATCAATGAGTGGATAGCAGCGCCACCTTGCACTGCAGGGAATACAAGGTGAAAGAAGAAGTACACAGAGGGACTTCACAAGCCCACCTTAGTTTCCCTACAGCCTTTCTTCATTGCGTCGAACTCAATTTACCGTGGTCAATTTTGTTATGGCTAAAAAGGAAAGAATCATTATGCGGCACTTCACGATTGTGATCAACGGTGGAGGTATTTTATTCTTCTTTAGTTTTCACAGAGCGGCGGAGTGCCGTTGTGGCGTTGCTGCGGGCATTTCCATACTAACGCTGCGTGCTGAACAGCCTCGCCCCTTTGTCCCGCTCCACTTCCACAAGTATAAAGAAAGAATACACATGTCAGACAAAAACGACATAACCCCATTTTTCAACTCCGCAACAGACATAAAGAAATTCCGAAATCCAGCAACTCAATAAATGCGGGCAAATTGAGGAAAGGGAGAGTAATTAAGAGAGGAAGCAGGAAAGAGACGATAAGATGAACAAATAGTCAGGTTGAAAGATACATGTTTGATTTGAGAAATACGACTCCCCTTATAGCCTACCGTAATACAGCTAACCATAGCTGCTTTAAATGCACCAAAGGAATAGACCGATCTCACCAAGTGCTCGGCGCATACCTGGTCACCATAACGTGCTCCGCGCACGCAGATCTTCAACGTGGTTGACTCATGTGCAGAAGGACTAAAGTTCCTTCGATGAATTGCGGCAGAGTGGAACAGCCAAACTGTCCGGTGAGATTCGCCTATTCTCCATCAGTAGTACTGAGGGTAATACTCGGGTGTGGAGGCTAAAAAAGGCCACGATGTAACGTACAACTTAGCAACACTTCGTAGAATGTCATGAACAGGGAGAAGGTGCATTCATTTAGATTTGAGCTGTGCATCGCGCTAACCAAATTAGGTCGCTTTTTGACTTCCATAAATTTGATAAATGCCGCAATTTGTGGCAGGTATCGTTTCTGTTAAGCTTCCCCGTACGGGCTTCATAACCAAGCTAATGATAAGAACAACTTGCGCAAATGTTAATGGGTTGTGTCATTTCAACTGAGGCACGTATTTCGGGTCTAATATTTAATTTTCAGGAAAAAATATATGTTTCGAGGGGAACCCTTCTGTGAAAGGGAGTGCAAACCGCAAGTTCAGGAGATTTTTTGTTCTCGAGTTATGTACGTTTTAAGCAGCCGAGGCGCCAACTGACCTTTCTGTCGCCTGTCGGAGGTGTGATGTTTCACTCAAATTCCACTTTTTGCCTTTATTTTTTTGATAATTCAATGTAATTTTTTTTGGCCACTCTCAGAATTGGGATTATTTAAGGTCAATATTTTTATTGTGATTATTTATCTTCAGTTTTGTTTTAAATATTGCCAAAGTGTGTCCCTTTGACATTATTTGTCAAAGTTTGACCAGCTTGTCTGGGTGACCTATTTCAGATATCGTAACATATTTAGAATATTCAGAAAGCTAAGAGTATTATCTTTGTATTGAAAACAAATTTAATGTTTTGTGTAAAAGAGAAAGGGCAGTGTATTATCGTAAAGCAAGGACAATATTCAACATTTTTGCCAATTGGATGTCGATCTTTTAAAGGAACCTTTTATTTCGCTGATTTTCTTTATCTAGCTTGCTATGGAGTGCTTTATAAGGTAATATAAATATAAAATGTAATATTTTGTTTGCATGGGAGCTATAAAAGCTTGAAGTTTGATTTTGTTTGACTGTTTTGTCAGTGAATCAACTTACTCGCAAAATACACTAGTTCGAAATTGGCGCCTCTTCGTTTTTTAATAGATACCTTTGAACACATTGATTCTCTGCTAGATAAATTTAACACGATTATTTATATGAAATGTATTTGAGAAAATTTGCAAACATTACGTTTTGGACGATATTTGTCATAGTTTATCAGCGCTTCCGCGTGACCTATATGAGGTTTCTTAACACATTTAAAATTTTCAGAAAGCTTAGAGTATACTCATCTAATGATAAGGAATTTGATGTTTCATGTGAAAGAGAAAGCGTAGTATTTTCTCGTAAAGCAAGGACTATTTCCAAAATTTTTCAATTAGAGGTCGATTTTCTAAAAAAGCCTACCTTTTATTTGGCTAAGTGTTTTTTCTCCCCCTACCTATTGCAGTGCTTTATAAAGTAAAATAAACAGAAAATATAACTCATAATTAACTCCTAAATATAACTCATAATTAACACCTTGAAAATTTTTTAGTAGCTACCTGTACATTCCTTAAGTAAAAGATGATACAAACTGCGACTCATGCTAATAAAGCGTCTAGGTCATAATATCTTTCATGTTTTGTTTTTTTAATTGTCAAACCGACTCTCTGCAACAATATTTGACGACGTTTCTGCAAGTTGTACTGTGTGATGTAATCAATATATATTTATGATATTTACATCACTGTAAAGCTCCAATTAGGTTCTTTCTTTTGAGTATAGATCGAATATTTTTCGCTAAGCATATAACGTGAAACATTTACCTGAAAAACGAATATTTCGAAAAAAAAACTCGCAATTTTAATGGCGATTTAAAGAAAAACACATTTTATTTATTTCCTTTTTTATTCACAGTTAGGTGATATAGTAGTGTGTCAGGAACTACCAACAGAAATTGTAATACATTGTTTTTACGGCCGCTATTAGGACTCGAATGTCGTGCCATGAGAGTTTTGAACGGGACTTCGCATAGACGCTCAGCTGAGTAGAATTTTGACCTATGTAAGGTTTTCTACTTAATGTTTGTACCTACCTCAATAACTGAGCGTAGAAGCCAGTGAAGCAACAATATTTATCTAAACAATATTTATTTACTCTGCACTGGGGGATTTACAAGGGGTGGAGATTCACCCTATATATTGGCAGAGAAGATACGTAAAATGTAGACTGTCGGACAAACTTAAGTCAAAAAGAAAAAGTATTAGTAACCCGACATAAATCACTGAATATAGAAATGGAACCTAAACATATGACTAACACATTTGAAGCCTTACACGCTACGAGATTCTCGTTATTTTACGAAAGAGTCTGTATGTGCACAAAATAAACCGTACTTCCTAAGCGTTTGATACTAAATCGTACATATGTATATGCACTGCATATCTGTTTGACATAAAAAAATATGACAATTACATATCAAGTTCGGTATGTCAAACTGAACCTGCGACACGTAACCATAGTAGCGAAGTAATATTTCACGTTGCACCCAAAACATGTTCATCTCATGAAATATTTCAAAAGGTGTTGATCAAATGTCTCGTATACACCTAATTAATATAAAATACACTTTATTTAATAAAAATGTAAACTTTAAAAAAATTTAACACCGCCGAATTCCGCATTGCTATGGATGGATGACGCAGTACCTTTCAATGTAACGCAGCGCTGCTCGCACAAAATAGTGATAAACACCTGGGATGGGGATAGTCATCTTTCAACGCAGCACATTTTGAGGCTATAGCTTGTTTAAATTTTGAGTCAGTTTTCGCTTTGTCCAGAATTCAGTCAGTTCATTGTCAAAATCTATGGCGCGTCATCTGATCACCCAGCGCGCACTCACAGGGGGACAAGGATGAACGCACTGTTGAAACGTAACGGTCCGGCCAGTTCACGGTCACACCATTTAGCTCTGTCTACTCTGGGGTTTGCTAAACTATTTCTAGGACCACAGCACTGTCCCTTTCCTCCATTGCTTTGCTGCGCATATGAGAAGATTGGATGCCCCTCGATGGGCTTACCTTCTCCCAATTCTTCCTCTTGCACTCCCGATAACAAGACAGCTCCCCTTGGTCAATAAAGAGAAGAGTTATTCCCTTGATTTTCTGGCCGAGATCTTCAACGAACGTTCGCGCGATAGTTATGAAGCTCAGCTCAGTTGTTTTCGAGTTATGCAGTGACGCATGATGTTTGGGCACACCGGCCACTCCATCGCATCCGCTTTTACTGTGCCCTAACGCCGAGTATATCCACCTGTTGACAGCGAACTTCTGAAATTCGGGTAACTGGTGCCGATTTTTGACATGGCTTGGAGCGCCGTCCGAAACATAGATTACCTCCGAAATAACGGGCAAGAGTTCCTCGAGGCTGTCTTCGATCATTGTGAGCGCAAAGAGCGTGTGTGCAGAATAATGTCAGATATCGACAATCTCGACGCCGAAGCTTAGTGTTAATTTTGTGGTCGTCGCAACGCAGGTGAAGATTGTAACCATTTTGGTTTTCCAGTGGTATCCCTTTAATGCACGTTGGAGCACACTACTCCAGTTTTGGGCGAAATCGAAGCGTAGGACTACGACACATAGCTTCAGATTTGCGTTTTCAAGCCATATTGCTTTCTGTTGTGGGCGCCGAATGTAATAGAGGGTATGTATTTCTTCGTCCGCTTTTTACGTGCGTTAGGAAAAGCAGTGGCCTCCAAATATTTTTCACTGACTCGCCACCAGATTCCAACTATGCCGACTCAAGTTCATCTTCAGCGCTCATAGCATCTCGGGGAACATGGCCTCCCGGTTTGAACAGGCCTCAGATCCCAGCGGAAAGCAGTTTTGGGAAGGAGTTTTACAAAGAAAATGGTTCTTGACGTCTTGAAAGGTCATGGTCTTCCCCGCCGCATTTGATGGAAATGACAGACAGAGTATGAAGTTGGCGCAGTATATACATACACACTCCTCACGTGCAGGGCGTTTCTTGACCCACCTGGGCCAAAGAGAATAAAATTTTGTTAAGCCCATTTTCGGTTCGGATCGGCCGTCTTTAATTCTTTGTAGGTTTCCCTAATAGATCTCGTTATAGATCACTTCGTGTCGAGGACTTCCTGACCATCAATAAAAGCTTACGACATTATTTTTGTTCGGGCTTTGTCTTGAGCAGTCTTTCGCATCTGTTGTGTAGTAAGTCAACGCAACAGCGATACCGTTCTCCTAGACAGCATGTCCTTGGTATGGGCCTGGCATCGTCCACACGCCTATTTCTTTCTTCAGATTTCTTAATTTGTCCAAAGCATGCTTCGTGACTTCAGGAATTGCTTTTAGGATATCTTTCGTTTTGAGAATAGGTGGAAAGAGAGTTAAGAGGTTGTATCGTTCTAGCTGCGACGCACTCTTGAGGTAGGCTGCTCGTAAAATTCTGACCCAGTCGGAGCACGAGGAGCATGGATCTTCTTTGTCTGTGTCCGCAGGTTTTCCGTACACGTCACTTAGTTTCCGACCAATTTTCTTTTGGAGGTCCGCGGTTATCTCGGATTGCTTTCGCTTGACATAGCCGGTACGACTTCGTGGGGGTACAATAGAAGTGAGTTTAGTGGTGCCACACTCACCTCAGCAGCGTCAATTGCTTCAGACACTCCTTGGACCAGGGTTTCCTTGTCAACGAATTACCTGTTCATTGGTTTCAGGGATGGGTACGATGAGCTTGATGACAATATTTCCTGTCCTTGCTTGTAGTGCTTCAGTCTTACCCAAGAGCATTGTGTAGCAGTTATTCCACACAACATCTTCAGGGCTTACGCGCTGGGCGTCCTCAGCCGGTAGAACATGCTTTAAGACCAACCTACGAATCCATTTTCACAAAGGTAGGGAAATGCCCTCGCGCCGCTCCTCTTTTCATCCTCTCCCCACAGTCACGTGATGGCAGGGGCTTCTTTGTGTCGGCTTTTCTTGTAGGGATAATCCTCCAAAAGCGCAAAATGAGCGGCTAGCTGCGAGCGCGACAACGACCTTGAGACTTTCAGGTGTCTTCCCTTCGTTGACGCGGGCACGCTCAATCCGCGAAACTGAGGAAGTCAGCGCGACCGAACGCTTTTTTCCATGAGCTGCAGGCCCGAGGCCGCTCGGTCGGAGGAGATCGAGGGGCCGTGGTGTGCTGCGGTCGTTCCAGCAGCCGCCCTCTGGTATCACCCCGGTTGCTGGAACCAATCCCGTGTCTGCACAAGGATTGGCTTGCGCAATAAAGGGTTCAAGTCGTCGATAATACATTTTTTCCGAAACATATAAATCAAGTGGCTTTCCCTATTCCCTTCATAACTGCGAAACATATATCTCCTCCCATATGTTGTTCATCCCATTTTGCACTATTTTCCGTACTTATTCTTCCTTACATCTGCTTGATGATTGTTCTATAAGTTGATAAAGGCCTTTAAATATTGGCGCCGGCTTGCGTGATGAACGCTGTACCGAATTTATCCAATATTGGACAAGATGGGCGTCGGGAGGGTGAAAGAAGCAAACCGAAATTCTGGCTTCTAATGGAGACGGCGCAGCCGTAAGATAGGTCTTTACATCAACCGCATCATCAATGCCCCATCGTTTGCACCATCACCACTTCTCAGTAATCTAGCTGTATACCACATTTTACTCATAGTTACTATAGATGTGGCCCCACAGGCTTCCCTGTTATGAGCGAGTCGACTTTTTAGTGACCGGCGACTCTACTGAGTGAGAATAAATATTATCAACTTCCCACAACAACCACCCCTTCCTCTCTCTCCCCCCCCTTTTTCCAAGTTGGGGAGGTATCAGGCCACTTCATGAATCAGCCTGCAGACTGCGCTTTTGGCTACTCATTCTCAACACATTCGAACGTGGAAGTAGACACATTGCATGAACGACGCCCAGTTTATTTGCAACCTAAAGAATGTGGCTCTGCTGTTGGGACCCAATCAATTTTATCATCAATCATTGTTTGTTATGATTTTACGGTGAAAGTGTGTTCGTCGTAATGCCACAGAAGTGGTCGATTCAAAGAGAGAAATAGGTCCTCGTATTTATTTTGCGGAAATACTCGCTCCTGTAACGCTCTAGTCCGTAAGATCAAAGCACCCGAGGCAGTGCGTAATACTTTACAACTCTCGTTGACGATGACATTTGTGGGAAGTGCGTAAAAGTTTTTACACCATATTGTGCACCCTAAACAAAAGCATACCTAAACAAAACAAACTGTCGCAATCGCAAAAAAAAATCTGCTTGCCAAAATTGCTGTTCCCCCTTCCACTCTTTATTTCCCGCGCCCCTACGAAGAGTAGCGGCCGAGGAACGAATTTCCACCAAAAACCTTGCTTCTTGGAGAAAGGACTCAGGGCATATGGTAGTTAATCTGTCAGGGAGTTTGTAGGAATATTAGGCGACCTAGCGTTCTGGCACCAAATCATGCCCGGGATATTTCCAATTTCCTTCCACGCCATTAGAAGGCAAGACACTGGGGAATTCATGTGCACTAACATGAGGCTTCTAAGAGAGAGTACCAGATTCATAGTGCATGTGAATTTAGATGTAAATAGTTTAATCACTGTGCACAGACATTCGTGGCCTGGAGAGTGACATGGAAGCATGGATGAAAGCAGCTTGCTGGAAAGAGAAGTCTATATTGCATTGCACTAATGTAAAAAATTATTACGTACTTTTGTCTTATTACGTCTTGTCTTAAACGCTGTCCTGTCAGAGTTTAGAAACCGAACACTACGCGTTTCGAGGCATTGAAAGGACATAAAAAAACCGGGACAACCTGAACGATGCGAGGCGCCTTGCGTCACTGATCTTCTCCTGGTTTCTTGTTTTTTCGGAGCTTTTCAAAACGGGATGAAAAATTATGAGCTGACTGACCCGACTTAACACATTAGAGCAGTTTATTTTTATTACGACAGGCTCTCTTCAAGCGTCTTTCATAGCACAGTTTGTACTGGTCCGTTTTTATTTTCGTTTTTTTTTCATACAGTGAGTTCTAAGCTACTGGACCACCCTACCACATTCATAATTTGCGGAAGCGGAGAAGTGGAAAGTGACAAAAAGAAAGATTCGCAGCGTTATTTGAGGCCTATAGAAACGCGGACCGGATAGAAGGGGGCCGAAATCTTTTTCAAGAAACACACAATCTTCTCTACAATTCTGTGTAACAATTTGATATGAAGGTATACTTGGACGCTGGCATTACTCGTTTGGGAATCAAGTGAAACTTTTGTATCGGATCATTACACGTCTACGTCCACTCCCATTCGATGATTATCATATTTTCGACTCCGCACACAGGGTTGTTTTCAGCGGTGGGTTTTAGTCTGACGGCCCGCCAGAGCGCGAGCCAGAACGCACTACGGCTGCAGGCCGTCGCGCTCTTCCCTTCTTCAACATATCAATAAACAATCAAATATACTCGGGCGGAGCCGGCAATCGTGCTGGTGTCGGGAGCCAGTAAGTCTGACCCTTGAAATGCAGGCGTGACGCAAAACCCAGAGGCGTCTCGTGCGCCCACTTACGTTCTTCCCCGGATTCCTAAACGAATAATGCCGGCGCCCAAGTATACCTTCATATCAAATTGTTAGAGAGAATTGCAGAGAACATTTTGTGTCTCTTATAAAAGATTTCGGCCCCCTTCCATCCAGTCCGCTTTTCTATAGGCCTCAAATAACGCGGGCGAATCTTCCCATTTGTCGCATTTTCAGTTCTCTGCTTCCGAAAATTAAGACTGTGGTAGGTTGGTCCAGTGGCTTAGACCTCACTTTTTGAAAAGAACCTACAATAAAAACGGACCAGTACAAGCTAAACTATGCAAGACGCTTGAAGACAGCCTGTCGTAACGAAAATGAGCTGTTCTAATATGGTAAGTCGGGTCACTCGCTTCATAATTTTTCATCCCCTTTTGAAAGGCTCCAGAAAAACAAGAAACCAAGACAAGCTGAGTGAGGCAAGACTCCTCATACCGTTCAGGTTGTCCTGATTTTTTGTCTTTTTTGTGCTCCTCAAAATGCACAGTGCTCGGTTTCGAAACGGTGTTTTTATCTTCGCATGGAAATAAGACAAAACTAATAATTTTTTACACCGGTGCAATGCCATGAGACTTCTAATTTTAGTAAGCTGGTTGCCGCCATGCTTTCATGTCATCCTCCAGGCCGCGAATGGTTGTGCACAGTGATTGAACTTTTTACATCTAAATTGACATGCGATATAAGTCTGGTACTTTCTCTACAAGCCTCATGCTAGGGCACATGAATTCCCCAGCGTCTTGCCTTCAATCGCGTGGAAGGGAAATGGAAATATCCCCGGGCATGATTTGTGAAGAAGGCTAGGTTCAATGGTCGCCTATTATTCTCTACAAACTTCCTGACAGAATAACTACCATACACCCTGGTGTTCTTTTCCAAGAAGCGAGGTTTTGATGGAATTTCGTTGCTCTTCCGCTACTTTTTGTAGTGGCGCGAAAAAAAAGAAGGAGAGACCGAGAGAGGGAAGCAACGATTTTCGCAAGCTGATATATATGCATTCTTTCTTCTTTTTTTTTGCGATTGCGATATTTTGTTGTGTTTAGGTGTGCTTTTGTGGCGTAAACACTTTTACGCAATTCCCACAAATATTTCATCGTCAACGAGAGTTGTAAAGTATTACGCACTGCCGCGGGTGTTTTGGCCCCTACGCACTAGAGCGCCACAAGAGCGAGTATTTCCGCAAAATAAATACGATGACCTATTTCTCCCTTTCAATGGATCACTTTTGTGGCATCATGACGAACACACTTTCACCATGAAATCATAACAAATAATGATTGATGGTGAAATTGATTGGGTCCCAACAGTACAGCCACATTATTTAGGTTGCATATAAACTGCGCGTCGTTTATGCAATGTGTCTACTTCCACGTTAAAATGTGTTGAGAATGAGTAGCCAAAAAGCGCAGCCTGCAGGCTGATTCATGCAGTGGCCTGATATCTCCCTAACTCGCGAAAGGGAGAGGGGGGAGAGAAAGGGGTGGTTGTTGTGGGAAGTTGATAATATTTATTGCCACTCAGTAGAGTCGCCGGTCGTTAAAAACTCGACTCGCTTATAACGGGGAAGCCTGTGGGGCCACATCTATAGTAACTATGAGGAAAATGTGGTATACAGCTAAGTTACTGAGAAGTTGCGATAGTGCAAACGACAGGGCGTTGTGAAGGCGGGTGAAGCAAAAGCTATTTTACGACTGCACCGTCTTCATTAAAAGTCAGAATTTCGGTTTGCTCCTTCCACCCTCCTGACGCCGATCTTTACAATATTTGATAAATCCGGTACAGCGTTGCTCGCGCAAGCCCGCGCCAATATTTAAAGGTTTTTATCAAGTTATAAAACAGTCATTGAGCAGAGGTAAGGAAAAATAAATACGCAAAATAGTGCATAATGGGATGAACAACTTATGAGAGGTGATACGTGTTTTAAACAGTAATGAAGACATTAGGGAAAGCCACTTGATTTATAGGTTAGAGAAATAAATATATTATCAACGACCTGAACACTTTATTGCGCAAGCCAATCTTTGTGCAGACACGGTAATGGTTCCAGCAGCCGCGCGATGTCAGAGATCGGCTGCTGGAACAACCCAGCATACCCCGACTTTCAGATCTCCACCGACCGAGCGGCCTCGGGCTTGCAGAAAAAGCGTGCGGTCGCGCTGGCTTCCTCAGTCTCGCAGATTAAGTGTGCCCGAATCAGCGAGGGAAGACACCTGGACGTGTCAAAGTCGCTGTCGCGCTCACAGCTAGCCGCTCATTTCGCGCTTTTTCAGGATTATCCCTACAGGAAAAGCCGACACAAAAGAAGCCCCTGCCGTCGCGCGACGTTTGGGAGAGGATGAAAAGTGAAGGAGCGCGAGGGGCATTTTTCTACCTTACGGAATATGGTTCCGTAGGTCGGTCTTTAAGAAAACCTAGGTTAAGCTACGAGACTTAACGGAAATGGCGTCCGTAAACCACTCTTCTCTTGTGTCTCCCTGAATAGTCGGCGCACGTTTTCCTGTCTGAACTGAATAATGTATTAGCCACAGCAGTAACCAAATCTTCTGGCTTTCTGGAAGCAGGGGCAGTTTTAAGCTCATCAAGCTCAGACAGCACGGAGGTAGAATGTGTACCAGCTTTCCGTCATGAGTTAAGAATCCAAGAAATGAGCCAGAAGGGGACCGAAAAGGCTGTTTTCAGCCAGACGACGTGCGAAGATTTGGTTTTCTTTGGGTCCCCAATCTTCCCGTCGATCCATACACAAACATTCGCTCCTCGCCTCGCCTTAATCTGAGTGCCACGCAGCAGCGATAGAGGCGCTAGCCCGACGATGCTCAAGATTAAGTATTCAATACACACCGCCTGACTGGGGCGGTATCTGTAAAATCTCAAAGCCAAACGAAAATGGCCTCAGATGAATTCTCTAACCATCTGCATTCCTCCGTATTGGGGGAAGTAAGCGCTGCGCCCGAACTTGTGGATGCAGACTTCTAAGTAACTTTTTGTAGCGTGAGCTCCACTGGCCGAGGTTGAGCAGTTTCGCGTGGCTACGAAAAAGCCGTGCTGTGCATGCGCAAGGAGAAGTGACGTCACACGGCGCACAGCTGGCGCGCCGGAGGCGCTGCCGCCGCGCGCTCCGCCGCCTCCGCAAAGCTCGCCTGGCCGGTCTCCGTATTCCAGAGGAGTGACGTCATAGCCATGTCAGACGCACTGGCACCGCCGCGTGTCCAGCTGTGCGCCTCCGCTGCGCAGTAGCCAAGTCTGACGCTGCACCGTAGCCGCTTGATAGTGCCTCTCATTTTGTGCGCATAAGCTCACGCTACGTATATCCTGCACCAGTGCACCACTCCAAAATGTAGTAATGTTTATGGTTGGATATTCAGGTAACTGCAGACGATAAATAGAAAACTTAACATAAGCCAAAATTCTGCTCAGCAGAGCGCCTGTGTGGAATCCCGTTCGAAACGCTCATATTGCCGCGCGCCGGGCCGAGGAAGTAACGCTCGGTCACGAACTTCTGGAAGGTTCTCGTTTATTATTGCTCCGGACATAACTTCTGTGATTTATTCCTGATTTTGTTGTTCTCAAAAGTGCGTGTTCATTCTCGCCCCGAGCGCGCGACGCTCAAGCCTTCTTCGCCGCATCTTCTAGATAGTGACGCGCTCTAGATAAGAGGCCGCCCGCGACCTTTTCGAAACAGTCTCGCCCCAGCGTTTGACTCTGCTCTTACGCCGACTTCGACGCCCGTGACGCTCTGGGGCTCCAAACTCGTCAAGCACAAAGTTGGAGCCAAAAGTTCGAGGAGCGCGCCGATTGGACATCGGCGACAAAAATGCGAAGTCATCGTTGTAATTCTCCGATCGGTGCACTCCGTCAACTTCGGCCCCAACTTTGTGTTCGACCAGTTTAGGCAACACCACCTAGACGGAAGGCCTCCACATGGTCTCCTCTCCCTCTAAGAAACGTCATCAGAGTCGTATCGCGCTAACTCGGCTATTGGGCCCGAGCCCGACCTTCGACGCGCTGATTGGAAAGCCCCAGCCGAACACTGACACAGCACTCATGCCCAATCTCACGCCTCGATCGATCTGACTGGGATGACGTGTGTGGAGGCCTTCTGCTCATCTAGGTGGTGTTGGTTTAGGGCCCCTGATGTTATCTTCTGTTTCCTTTTTTTATTTTTGGGCACAAGTTCGCCCCATTAAACGTTTAGTTTCTTCAGTTATCACCGCATCATCCATTGTCATTCTTGACAATATGACGAGATTCGAGCCTTATAGCGGCCCTGCAAACAATATAGTATTACAATTTATATTGGTAGTTCCTTATAGAATACTATATTACCTAACGGTGAATAAAAAATAAAAGAAATAAAAGCTTTTTCTTAAGTAGATCAACTCCGAATTTGCTAGTTTTTTGAAATATTGGTTTTTTCAGACACATGTTGCGCATTATATATTTAGCGCAAAATATTCATATTATATCAAAAATAAGGAGTGTTTTATGAACTTTACGGCAACGTAAAGATCATTAAAATATGTTGGTTAGGTCACACAGCACAACATGCTGAACTTTGTCAAATATCGCCGCAAAGAGGCGGTTTTAAATCAGAAGAAAAAAAAACATTAATGATGTTATGACCTAGTCGCTTTATTAACATAAAAAAGTGTAGCTCGAGGGTGTTCCCATAAAGTTATATTGATGTAGCGTAAAAGGTAGGGAAAAGAGATGGAGTGAAATATGGCATTCCCGATAAGCGGAAAAAACGTCAATTTCCACCTCGACCGCTTCAACGGTTCATAACTTGAGAACAAAAAATCCGACGAACTCGCCGTTTGCGTCTTTTTAATATAGGAATTGCCGGAGAACATGTCTTTTTTTCACAAAAATTAAAAATTCGTCTTAAAATTCGTACCAGAGTTGAGACAAAATCACCCTAATGTGTTTCGTATCAAACATCATTCGTTGTAAACCTGAGGGAAAACAAAATATTTCCGTTTTTTGTGCCGACCCATCCCGGCAAATTCAATCAAGCAAAATTCATAAGCCTTAAAGGAGCGATGTAAATATGTTTTTACTTTCAGTATATTCTGCTAAGAATTATTACTTAAAATGCCCTTCACAAACGCGCGTTTTTTTTTTCCTACTTGTTGGCAGTTCCGGAAAAGATACAGAAAAACGAGCACCTTTCACCTCAGCAACTCTCCGCTCGACCAAAGCCATGCATTAGGCTCGGCAAGTGCGGGGCACACGCTGAGTTACACACATTGTTAAGGTTCGGCTATTTTCGTCCTAGCAGCTTTTGGGCACGAACCACTACCCGAACTGATATCAAGACATTGCTTCTCGCGAGCCAAAATGTGATTCTCACAAAGTGGATTTGCCTAAAGTGACTGGATGCTGGCAAAGTAGCGCCAATCTACATTTTCCAGCATCCAGTCGCTATGTTTTCATAAAATGAGCGATTTCTCCTTGGCCTCTTTATTCTTGATGAACCGCCCTAAATTTGCTGGTGACGTGTAGCTTTATAGAGACGTTTCTTTTAAACGGCAAGTTTGCTATCCACACCAACGTTCTTAGTTGAAGGTCAAATGTCAAGCTTTGGAAAACGGCTTTCGTTTTTATGCTGCGCGTCCGCTCGGTGGCACTTGCTACACTATCAGCTTAAATCCCCTTTATCCTGGAAAAAGTGGCGCCATTCATCGATGTGAAATTTTCGACACACGTGCCGCGCGCCACTTCTGGGAAGAACGTGGCGTCTAAAATCTAGCTTGGTGCTTCAGTGTACTAGAATACTTGGGTAGTGTTGGGACCGGAGGGGCTCGCCTGAAGCGCGTGGTATTGATCGCGACAGGTGTCGACACCGGCGCGTTATCCAGAAGGTGTGCGCATGCGCGGCTGCACGCGCGAAAATGGGAATCTTTTGTGCCGTTTTGGTGGAGTGCACATAGGATTTCTGATACAGCTACGACCTCCCAGCGGTCGTACTGCGCCATCAATTACGCTGCGGCACGATCCTTAGCAACGCGATGCTTCAATGTATTGGACGGTAAAAGCTACATTACCTTTCCTTTACATAAAAACAATTGCGACTTTAAAGAAGCGGATTGCAAGTTGTTTCAGCGTAGAATAAGCTGTGACTTTCGGTTTGTCGGATCGTAAACATTTTAAATGAAATGCCTATTTCCTTGGTCGCAAAGGCCGAACATTAGATATTTGAAAGAGATATCTAAAACTCAGAAGGCGTTTTTTTTTCCTATCTTATTTTATAATGGAACGAAATGGCACATACTAAAGTCCGAGGTTGTTTTAGTATGTTTTTAATACCCCAGGTTAACTTCGCTGTATTCTTTTTTGCCCGTCTTTTTTTCCCTTGACCTTGATCAGCTCGCTTCACTTGTCACTCATTTTTGTGTTTATTTATGCGACGAACCACCCAAGCGACTGTCGCAAAGGAGTGAGAATCTTTTATTTCTTCATGGCTGCCACGACCATTCGAGGACCACCCGACGTTCACTTGTAAGAAATGGCTTATAAGCCGTGACAATTTTATCACGCGTTTTAACATTGAACTTAAGTCCAAAAACTGAGACAACGTGGGCTGAACAAGTAATGCTTTATAAGATTCAAAGAAGAAAACAAGCAACTATTTCACATCATTTAGACCAGGAAACAACAGCACACGTAATTAAGGCAAGGTAAACGTTGTAATAGTTTACAGCACGGCATTGGAATACATGGTTACAATGTGCAGCGCATACATGGTTACAATGTCCAGCGCATACATGGTTACAATGTGCGGCACATACATGGACCTGAAGGTATACTTGGCATGCCACATCAGGTAAGTTGTCGAAACAAATGAACACCGCCCTTTCGATGCTGATCTTCTTAGACTTCGGCTCAAGAGCAGTCTCAAAATAAGAAACGCCGTCGAAGTTGCTGAACTTGTGAACAACCCAGTAGAGAGTTGGCATAGTCAAGAAGCCTAGTGCGTCGCGATAGATGCCTTGTTGGATCGCGGCAGGAGCTTCGCTGTTCACTACTGGATACAACGGGTCAGTTTCCCGAGCGAGCCCCGAACGCTTTGCAACGATGGGCTCAGGTGAACTTGCCTTCCGCTTCCTTTCCTCTCGTCCTGCGGGAAGGTCATCACTCATGTCCTGAAGTACACTTGGCAGCAGAGTCGGTACCGCGTCTGGCGTAAGCGCTGGGTGTCCACGAGGGGTCCTCACTTCCTTTCCGCCGATGATGTGGACGTAGTCTCGAAGAATGCAGCGGGGCTCGAAGTGCAGCTCGCAGACAGCGCTGGTTTCTTCAAGACGCTTGTCCGATCGCTGCAGATTCTTCTCCCAAAGATCACTTTTGGCTCTGTCCTTTGGAACGGCGAAAAGGGACGCCCTTTCCACTCCTTTTAATCGGATGAGGCCCGTTTATCAACAAGGTGCAGAGCAAGAGTTCTGTCGCTGTTTCGCCGGCGGCATTACGACACTACCCTTACGCGTTCACCATTCGCAAAATAAGAACACAAAATTCAAAGCATATTACGATCGAACACACGGAACTATGAAATCGTGGTCCCGACACGCGTACCGCTCGAAGTGAAAAACACACGGAACTATAGGGGTATTCACAGGCGGCCATATTTGAGGTAGCTGTTTAGAGCGCATGCTCAGAACGAGCTCACATTAATAGGCTGCCAAGACCGGCAATCTTGATGGTGCGGGGTGCACTTTGCAAAATAACTGTGGAAGCTAGCCATCAGCACGTGCTCAGCATTAGCGCACACAGATATGGCCGCCAGTGAATACACCCTATACTCTGTTTCACCTTGTGTCGTACCACATGAAAGGCTACAAGCGCAAGTTATTTGCTCTAGGGCACATCCCGGCGGCACAAGCTCTCGTGCACCAAGGACAGCTGCCAACGCTATGAGCTCGCGCTTCTAGCCTTCACTGCGGTACAACATAAGGTGAAAGGGAGTCTACAAAATCGTTGTTCTGACACGTGCACCGCTCAAAGTGAAAAAAAGGGGCTGCGCGATTTTTCCCGGATAACTAGACTACAGCGCCGCCACGAACTGTCAATACACGCGCCCTCACGAGCTCCCGTTGCCGAGCCGCTCCGGTCCCAACACTACCCAAGTGTTCTAGTACACTGTATTGGGGGGATCGGTGGCCGAGTGGTCCAGCGCACACCAGCTCGGAGCACGTAGAGCGAAAGCTCGCGCTGCAGAACCCAGGATTCTGGGCTCAATCCCCACCCCTGCCCTTTTCGATATGGATGAGCATCGTGCCGGCGTGTGGTCGTGTATCACTACTGCGTGGTGCACGTTAAAGACCCCAGGCTAGCGGTTGTACTGCACTGGCTAAATTGCTCAGCTACAGCTGGGAGACTCGTCGCCCGTTGAGGCAGTCACCAAGTTCTAGGCTGTATAAACATACACACAACCCATTTTGTTTTAGTACACTGTATTAGTGCTGCGCTGTGCTGCCATGATTATCGCAAGGGCTGCACGTGGCACGTGCCTCATGCATCGACGCACCTTGCACTACTTTTGAAAGATTAAGGTATCAGCCCACCCTCTGGACGAACGCGGCGAAACCGGTGGAACGTTGGACACATATTACCTGAGGTGGAAAGTAATTGTATTGTGTTTTTTATAGTAGAAATGAGGTTTGCGCAAGATTTGTCGAAAAAAGAGCGCTTTTGAAAAGATGTTCTCTTCTGATTCCCGTGGAGGCTTTTATTCTGGTGGCGCTAGGAACGCTATCCGCCCTTATCTGTTCACGCGCCGGCACAAAAGAGACCCGTTTTGGAACGCCGCTCTTCCATGGAGCTTGTCAACTGGGAGATCTAAAAACGTTGATCCACACACCCGGCGAAACAGGTGTACATCTTCGTACCGCCACAACAGGTGGTGTCGGTGTACAGAGGAATAGAAAAATATTTTTTTATACGCGTACAAAAACCAATGTTATCATAAGAAATCAGTGGAGATGGGCATGATTGATAAGTACATTGTATACACATTTCCAAAGACGTTTACAATGGCGAGGAACACTTTCAGTACGACGCTGCTCCACGGTGATCTCGGCGCGACTGGTTTAGAACGACCCTCTCGAAGCTTTGGAGAAATGAAGTTGTCGAAAAGGCAATTGCATGGAAACGGACACCAATCAACGAATTACCTTGCGAGGTTTGGGTCGTTTGTAT
Source organism: Ixodes ricinus (assembly GCA_037355805.1). Classification (NCBI taxonomy): domain Eukaryota; kingdom Metazoa; phylum Arthropoda; class Arachnida; order Ixodida; family Ixodidae; genus Ixodes; species Ixodes ricinus. Next base: position 41,378 of record JAZHYW010015522.1, read on the forward strand.
TTTATTATATGTTTGTGCCAGGTTAGCGGGCAGGATTGGCAAGGACGCTATTATCCCAAAACCCTGTGACTTTAGCCGTGACCACAGTATAAGCTGCATTCAAACGTCACGACATTTAGATTCCGCCAGAAAGTTCTGATCGAGTTTTGCCCGAGTTTAGAGGGGTGCGGACGTCCTGTAGCAGCGACGCAGAACCAAAGCAGCCACCGGGTTAGGACAGGCGCTGTGACCGGCTTCCGTAGTGGAAGTAACGGGTGCCCTGTGCACCTGTTGGCTCTCTTTTCGCTACATGACGTAGTACCCGAAATTAAACTTTTTTGCAGTATGATTAGATCATTCGCGTTTCTATAGTTTTAAACTATATTTTTTTCTATTAATGTTTTTTTAGTCGAGTGTACTAAAATGTTTCCAACACAATACGCGTTTATGCTTGCGTTTCTAACTGTTACCACCCGTTTTCTATTTTTTCCATAAACGTTTGAGTCCTACGACTGCGTACGCCACGATAGAATTTACATTCCTTAGGCAATAGTAATGTTACTTCACGTCTCTCGAGCTTCGCATTTTGATCATAGGTTCGCGGAATCAGAACGATTTGGTATCGGGATTTTCTGGCGGCAGCGTCTGGTAGCCGGCACTTCGAATACGAAGCACTGACGGGAGTGTCGCCTTGGCCAGAACAGTTATCGATTGTAACTTTGAAATGAAAGCTGAAGCGGTTATTCTGACTCTCAATACAGATCCACGTGAAACTACCAAGCCAGTGCCGATCCTGAGTGTTTCTTTCCCAGGGCTGTTAGTGGCCAGCCATATATAAAAGTGGAAAAGGCATCTTGTAACACGCTCAGCTACGTGTGCCTGTTACAAGATCCCGTATCAAATCGCAGGCCTCCGCAATGTATCGGAGTCGTCAGTCTGCACTAAAATCTGCTGAAGGCAGGGGCACTCACGAGTGTAATACTCTTTCATTGTCTTTCAATAAACGTATGCATATGTCTAATACCTATGTAGCATTAAACATAACAGGGTCGTTTCATGTCAAACGCCCCAGACGTCACGGCCTTTTGCAGCAATGTCTGTAGCCATGCCGTGAAATATTTTTGGCGACAAACATTTATGATGTCGTGAGCACGGTTTTAACTTTTGAAAACAGCGTGAAACTAGGCATCACTCAATAATTGATGAAAAATCAACTTTTTATTGAAACACCCAGGAATATTTTTTCTTAAATTTGCACGGCCTCCGACTTGCTATGTGGTTGGGCTTGTAAAGTTTTGTTTAATTAAAATATTTTTGAAACTAAATATTTTGAACATTTAAACATTTTTGGTATTTTATTAAAGATATATAAATGCTCCCGGGACCTAATAGAAATTTTTACCGGCTGCCCTGCAGGTATATAATCTATGAAAGATGTTTGAAACCGCTCAATTAAAGGGACACTGACAGGGTATTTATGCTCGCCGAGGTTTTTAGTTGTACGGGACATATGAGAGCCCAACAACCCAGACCAGAATTTGCGGCTCGAAATTGGGTTTCTTTCCGCCCGAAAACCGCCGATCAAGAACTGGCCGGTTCGAGTCTCGCTCACTCTCTTTTCCGTGGTCACGGGCCGTTTTCTAAGGTATCGATGCGACCACCAAATTTAATTAAAGTCGTGGGATATTGAAGGCACACAGTCAATATTAAAAATAGAAAAAAATATGAAACCCATTTTTTGTGGCTTCCAAAAAGCTGCAAATACGTTGATTGAAAAAAAGGTAGCACAGACAACCGGAAGCTTTCTGTGCGTTCACCGCATAATTCTCAACATGGCGTCGTTTCGCGTATCGTGGGACCATAGCACTAGCGGATGGCAGCGGACGACGGGCGTTGGACGTCTACTTCAGAACTGTCGTTCACGGTACTGGCGAATTCTGTCTTTTTTCGAAAGAGAAATTTCGGACCGATCAAAAGCACTGATATTCATCCCGTACGACACGCCCGACCAGCAAGCCGATTGCACGAAGACGTCGCCGAGCCGTCGTCCCTTCTCCTGGCTGAAGACATCGCTCGCTCAAACGTCAAGCACGAAGTGCGTACTTCGAGTTGAATACGCACGCGTACGGTTACTTTCCGAGGTGCGAATGTGCCCTATGCGTGGTGCTGCTCGACTTCAAGCCGGGAGTGCATGTATTGAGGGGAAATCAGCAGCAAACTTCCAACATACTGTCTACCCGCTGCATAACTACGTATGATAGAGTTCCTTCAGTAGCTCAGTGGAAAGACGTACGTCCGCTTTACACGCAGAGGGCACGGGTTCGATTCCTGGTGTGGGCGTACTTTTTATTTTGTCAAGCATTCTGCGATGCTTACATTTCTTTTTTTACAAATATCAGAGGAAAAAAATATTGCTGTGGACGATACGTCGCTGAACAAAATGGTATGGATTCCATTTTTGACACCTGCGAACTCAATGCATATCACATTCCACAAAATGCAAGGACCATATGAATCGGGTAGCGTCCGCTTTCCGAGCTTCGTGTAATAGTTCTACAGGAATTGCAGCCAGCCATTGATCCCGACCCGTTGATCTTTCGGAAACTTGTGCACTCTGGTCACTTTCAGATGCAGGACATGTGAGGCAACTCTTCACGCAACATCTTGGGAGTATTCTTTTCGGAGCTGATCACGGCAATTCACCTCGGCACTCGGGCACTCACCACTAATTGCCAACACTTAAATGTTCAAAACAACTCATCTTGAAGTACAAAACAGCGAGCGGAACAAAGAATGCATTTCGTCTGCTACGTGCAAAAAGAGAGAAAAAAAACCGCACAGTTGGGTGCTGCCACGTGACTTCCGCCACTCACGCTATCCTCTCCACTTCTCCGTTTCGGTTTCGGTTTCGCGCAGTTGCGTTTTTTGGCTTTATTAAAAAAATACGTGACTCTGTAGCAAAATATTAATTGGGTAGTATCCCGACACCATAATAAATCGCCTGACAAAAAAGGAAAACAAAAATTTGGGGGGTGTCAGTGTCCCTTCAAATATCTCGCAGTAAACAAAAATCCTGAAGTTGCAAAGAAGTGCGTTTTGACGCATAAACATCCGTATATTTCACTCTGAGGGGGTCCAAGTAGAAATACAAAATATGGTTGGTTTGGAAGAAAAATCGATAATCTTTTGATTCTGAAAGTTTAATCAAAGTAATTTTTGTTCAAAGCGAGAAAACAATTTTCGGATTTGAACTCTCGCACCACAATCCGGCGTCGCTTCTTAACGCCTCTTCGGCGCACAGCAAGCTACCTGGGACGATAGCTGACACGATTAGGTCCAAAGAAAGAACGGAGTTTTCTGCCGCTTCCCCTTGTCCGTCTTTCAGGCTGCAAGGGAAGAAACGGCGGGTATCGTGTAACAATCAGAGGTGCTGCCAGCGCGTAGCAATAGCTGGCCCGTTGTGCCCTTTGTACCCGAGGGCGGTTTGAAACTCGATGCCTAAACGACGGGCGGCATCAAGTGACCAGGACTTCTCCACGCCATGCCAAAGGTCCGATGACCACATCCGATTCCTAAAATAAAATTGATGGCTCTTCACCGTAACGTTTTTGGTGCCTCTCTAACATATTTTTTTGACGAAAAACATATTTCATGGGGTGATGGCGGCTTGAACTAGTAAAAGGGGTGGAACTAGGAGTCATTCAATATTTGATGAAAAGTAAGATTTTTTCACAGAACACTGAAATATTTTTGCCTAAAAACCATACGGTATTTGGATTGCTATGTAATAAAGATCATGGTCATGGAATTTGGTATGCTCGAAGCAGTTTTAAAAAGTAAGGAATATATGAGCATTTTAGCACATTATTAGTTTTATTACAAACTATGGCTTTGCTGCATGCGACTTTAAATACTCTTATTGACAGCCCTGTAGGTATACTCTACACAAAAAAGGTTTCAGGCCGTACAACTAAATATCTTGCACAAAAAAAAACAGCTAAATGTGTGCAAAATTGCGTTTTGCCCAACAATATCCGTGATCCAAGCCGCCAACACTCACAACAGAGACCCAAACCTGCGCAGCAGGTGCGTCAGAGGCTTTCAAAATATAATATTTCAGCTAATTCGGACCCTCCTTTAGGATTTCGCTTCTGCATCCTCCATGGGTACAGTAGTTTGAAGAAAATGTTACATCTGTTTGGGCGGTATTGTTAAACATCGGAGACATTTCAACGAGAGCTCCGAGAAATTGCACCGCGAGCAGAGACGGGCGAAACGTATTCTCTGCTTCTGCACGGACGTTGAACTGATTTCGTTGCCGTTTCAAGGCTTTGAAGAACTGGGACTGAATTCGTACAGACCGGGGATGAATCTAACATGCCAGTACGGCGGCCATGCAACTATCCGTTGAATCGAATGCGCCAAATACAGTGCTGCTGAAATAGTTCAGCCAGCTCAGGCGAATCGAAAATGCGTAACGTTTCCGCGGGGATCATAGAGCTTGATGACGAAATCCTAGGATCGCTTTGTAGACAGCGCAAATAATTCGATCTCCCTAACTTTCTCATCACGATTTTTTTTTTTTAATGAGGGACGGAAAGTAAATTTTTGCTTTTATTCTTTAAGTCACGCGGCGCATAGAAGCTTCTTTGTGAATTGCTTTCCGTGAGAGTGCCCGCGGGTCCCACCAGTACTGTAAGTTTGTGTAAAGTGAGAAACATTCCTAACCAATGTCTTTGCATGGTACCCTTAAAGTTAGTGAAGCTTTAAATGTTTAGGTACGTAAAATTCTTGTAATGTGCATTTACTTTTTGCTTGTCTCTTTGGAACTGTCTACTGAGACAGGTCAGAAGCAACGGGCCGCAAGTAAATTTACATTACAAGGCCTTTACTTTTTTTTTTCAGCGCCGCGATTTAACGTTGCTTGAGCATTCGGCCGGGCCTCGTGTTCGATCAGCAAAGTACCAAACACACCCTTTACAAAAGTCCGCGCCATCGCTTGTCTGCCATTGCTTGGCCAGGTACCCCAAGCATCTATTGGACACGAGGGCTGAGTCAGCGTTCGACGAAGGCTCGGAGCCAATAACGGGCTCGTGCCCAAGAAACGGCGAACATCAGTGTTGCTTGATGAACTTCTGAAAAAGATCTTCCGAACACGAGTCCCATACGAGCACTGGAGCAGAACTTGTGCCAAATCTATCCTTCGGCCTGATCCACTCGGATTACGAAACTAATCCAATCCAGAGGTCTCGTTTTGGGTAAACACTGTGATCTGTAGAAATCAAATTAAGCTGGACAAAGGCCATATGCACAGCCATTCGTAAACTAAATAATATTGTTTCCTAATTGCCAGAGGAACACGATACATTCTTCGTGATCCCAGGACTATAAAATAAAACAGAAGTGAGCCTTTATTAACCTTATTCTACATTAAAAAAGAACTTAATAACCATATAACCCTTTTGCCGAACCAGTTATTCTTATTTTGGAAATAATAAAAAAAACGGCTTTCAAAGCCGCATTTGCGTCTTTTCGCTTCAACCGATTACCCGATTTGACGATTATATACATGCTCTTGTCTACATCTTTATGCTTATTTATTTTTAGTCATATTTAGGAGGCTAATATAAGAATTATGTATTTGTCACCATATCTGCGTGTGTTTCTCTAGAGCGTGCGCTCCAATAGATCCTTTTACATGGCACGTTCCATGCCGTCAAATTCTTTGTTCAGAGCCACTGATAAGTTACATTATTTACAATTTGCGCTGACGATTGCGTATGAATACCTCCTAGCTGACCCGCATACTTCAGCCTAAATTCGCCATGGTTATAATCATGACGGCCGTACCAATGACGAAATGCTAGCCGGTGCCATTCTCAGCATTCGCTCAGAAGGTGTGTGCAACGCTGGCTTTCGAAAGTCAAAAACACGCGTGTGCCTGGCTGTTGAGATTGAAAGCTTTGCTGTGAATTTGTAAACATTAGAATAGACGCCTTGAAAAATTACACAATAACTATTGATAATACTGCCAGCGTAGTTACACGTGTTGCACGTGATGGCGTCTGCGCCAGTAACTGTACTATACCAAAGACATAAATCAAATGTCACTTTGCACGCGCATTCGCGATGCTTTACTTTTTTAAGATTATGCGAGCGCGTGCAGAGCATGTATAGTTACGCTCCCAGCGTTCTCGTTTTTTGTTGGTCAAGAAAGCAGAATGTCGATCGCATACACGCCCTCGCGCACCTCAATATGAGATATAATCCTAGCACGCGCACACTTTCCTTTTTTCCTTGCCAAAAGTTTTTCGTAATATACTATATTCTAATATCTACAAATCCACAACCCAGCTTGCAATCTACACAGCCTGGCACGCGCCTATTTCTGGCATCGGGAAGCGAGCAAAGCCTGCGCCATTCGCACGAACATTTAAAATAACACCAGCCAGATGCCCTTTACTGGAATGGATAGTTATATACGACGCTACAAAAAAACAAAGGTACGAGAGCTTAGTTTTCCAGACTACTTTGTGAACAAAGAATTTGCTTGAAATATGCCTTAGAAAGCCATGACCTCTTCCGTGTTCCTCACAATGGTGCACCGTGTCATTTGTACGAAGTGTTTCCGCACCAGCCTGAGCTGCATCGTGTTCCCATTGACGAACAACTGGTAAGACATGCGACACTGCGTTTAGTCAAGCGAGCCTACCCGTGGGCTCACAAATTCTTTGTGAGAAAACATATGCGCACAGGCAATTCCGAGATCGTCACCTGCTTTGACAGCGTTCCGCTTTGTTGACAACGGGACATTTCGGTGGCGATCCCTTATCTATTTTACCCTAGGGCGGGTTGCTCATCTCACGGCCGCGGCCGCGGCTGTGGCCAAAAGGGGTTTTTATGTCACGTGACCAACTCCATGGGGGCAAGGAAGTACCTAGCGTCCCTTCCTAATGGCGGACAAATCCGTGTCGCTTCGAGTACAAAAGTCTAATTTCGCTCGCAGAAACTGACTGCAGAGGCTTTCAACGAGAGTCGAATTAACCGCCCCTTTATATTATAGGAGCGGCAGCTAAAGTTACGGTCAGGGAAAGTAAATATGAGCCAAAACAGTAAAACATCGAGCGAGATAAGCGCGGTGGCTGTATATTCATATACCTAGTCGAGCGTCGGACGCAACGTCTTTTGCTGTAGACGATCAGCCTCATTATAGACCAACACGCGGCTAAGACGTCACGCCTCTGCGGTGGCGCTGTTGTAGCCACTGCGCATGCGCAGAAGCTTCGCCTCACCCAAATCTGGTTTATGCGCTTGCGCAGTGCCCACACCTGGTGTGGGCAAACGCGGGCTTGTTTGGAAACAGTGTGTTGGTCTATAGGTGAGCGGAAAGTATTCTTTCAAGCCGTGAGCCTAAGCCCGAGTGGCTCGGCATTTGTGAACTGCTCCTTCAGATGAGAGGTTTTTAATGTGCTCTACGAAAAGTGTTGTAGACCATTTTGAAGCGTTTGTACTGTTTATGTTTTGCCTCTGCAATAAAAAAAAGATTTTTTTTTTTTGTAGCCGAGAGGTAGGAGCCCCGGGGACTCGTCGTCGCGGCGTGAAACTTCCGGGTTGAAGTCGTGCCAGGAACTGTATTTTTATTTTATTTGTTTATATTTTGCGCCGCGTGTGTCTTACTTTTTAACTGTGCCCCTTATTACAAATCGTCCAAATCATCTGCTTGCACTACTGTGCTTTACACGGTTTTTACCGTTCGTCCCACCTGTTGAATCGACACACCGGAAGAAAAAAACACCAAGCCAAGTTAACGCGCTAATACAATCGTTTCATTGTGTTCAATAAATGGAAACCAAGATCAATCCAAGTTAACGCGCTAATACAATCGCTTCATAACGTTCATTAAAAGGAAACCAAGCTTACAGCATCGGTATGACTTTCACAAAAACGGGGTCGAAACAAGCATCCTTCCCCCAGAAACTACACTTTTATGTGTTTTAAATAACAACGCTCTTGCTACGACTGTTTTCAATAACAGGAGGCGCCTATTAAATACTACTACACATTCGTGTGAATTGAAAAAAAAAAACGCTTCCACAAAATAAGCACAAGAAAAAAAAAAGTTTCTGGTGCGGTTTCTACCCGGAACTTCACGTCGAGATGACCAGTCCCGTCGCTCCTACCTCTCGACTACAGCAAAAGACAATGTGTCCGACGCTGGCATAGGTATATGAATATACAGTCACCGCTTTCATCTCCGGTAGTTTTTTTTATTATTTTGGCTCATATTTACCCTCCCTGGCCGTAACTTTACCTGCCGCTCCTAAAATATAAATGGGTGGTTAATTCGACTCCTGTTGAAAGTCTCCGCAGTCAGTTTCTGTGCGCGAAACTAAGCTTTTGTGCTTGAAGCAAGGAGGATAGAAAGGTAGGAGAGGGCGTGACGTCGGCCACGTAGCCGCCACAAGCCATGCTCCTTGACGCCTCGCCTCTTTCTCATTTTCTCCTTACTCTCCTCACTTATCAGGCCAACGTGACCACGTCACGTGACCGTAGCTAGCCTTTGTCTAGCTATGGTGTACTAGAATACACCACAGCCTAGCCTTCTATCTGATAAAACCTACCGGACGGAGCGCGCGCAATTCTGCAAGGAATCCTACTACAATCGACCATTGATCTCGCAAGGGACATGTCAGGCGCACCAATCGCCAGAGATCTGCCGTCACGCTGGGCACAAAATCGTTTAAAGTTTTTATGACTAGGCTTCACCAATATTGCAACGTGCCCCCTCCTAGTACTTATAACCTCCTTGGCTTGAAGCAACGGCTTCAAGCAACACAGATTTCTCCGCCATTGGGCAGGGACGCTAGGTACTTCTTTCTCCCCATGGAGCTGGTCACGTGACATAAAAATCCCTCATGGCCGCAGCCGCGGCCGCGAGATGAGCAAACCGCCCCTGACGTTACGACAAATATTATACGTAGCAAGCGACGAGTTCGATGGTGCGTAAAATGCTCGGTTGAAGCATTGTCACAACATTCCTAAATCGACACTGCGATAGTTCAGAGTCTGATGTGCTCTCAGTTCCATCAATAATGGCAGAAATAATCGTGCTTTTATGCAAGCATTTAACCAATTACGCAGTCTAAACAAAACAAAAAACGGTTCTTAAAGGTTCTTTGACACCTAAAAACCTCAATCGTTTCGTGAAGAACAGTTTTTCCTCAAGCACGAGTGCACTAGAACGGCAACTGGGCGATTTGTCTCAAATTGAAAATTAAAAGTACGATTGAAGAAAGAGTAAGCAAGCAGGTGAACTGAATAATGTTAACTATATTTGAAAACAAAAAAACGGAGATGACGGATGAAGAAGGGGACAAACACGAAACGTCTCGACACGTATTATGTTTGTCCCCTTCGACGTCCGTCGTGTCTGTTTTTTTTTTTCAAATATGCTTATAAAAGAAACCCTTACAGGTTTTCAGGACGAAACTTTTTAGGGGTGCTTAAAAACCTTTTTATGGTACAAAGTGAAGGCAGGCCGAAGAACCCTCAGAGTCCTTATACGACCTGATTTGTTTGAAAGTGTGGAAGACCGATCATAGTGATGCTTTAGGCCATTCCCGTCGCAATTACACCATCAAAAATGCATTTTTTTGTTGTTTTCGTTTGAAGCATTAAGATAACGACGAGAACTGCTATGCTCGTGCACGGTTTCTTGATCACTGCCTCTTCGATACAGCCTGCCACTTTACCTGAACCTGCGTAGGAAGAGCGATCCAGTTGCGTCTTTTGAGTCATTCGCTGGATGGAACAACCAGAGGACACGGGCGTTGCATTTTGCACTGCTCAGGCCTCGCGCCGCTCCAGCTCGTTCGCCGACAGCTACTGTTGTTGCTGGTTAGCCGCAACAGGATCAATAGGGAGTTTTAGCAGATCGTGTTTTCAGACCACGCTTTTCCCAGCGGGACTTCGCGCTGCCACTTCGATAAATGCACTGAAGCTTGCGCCCGTAGCGGTATCAGGCCTTTAAAAAACGATTTACTGAAGCTCCCTAATACCACTTACTGCGGCCGCTCTGGGAGCTTTCGTCCCCGCCGGCAAAATCAGTCCCTCGGTATGCCTTGACCGAGGAATCGGGATGCTGAAATGAGCGGCCGTGGTTCGAGAAAGAGTCATTTAAATCATTTTATCCACAAAAGAATACGTTTCTCGAAGGAACTTGTCAAGCCCAAATCACCGGGAGAGCCAAATGCTCCACACACTGGATCTCCGGAAAGGAAACCATTCGTCAATTTAAATCGCCCACGTTCTGCCAGGAAACATTCGGGCTCACTTGGATGGCCTGCTTGCAGATGCGGGGGTGGAATGTCTTTCCCAAGTACGTACTCTAGTCCCAGATGTAATATACACTTGACAAACTACGGGTTCACGTAAACGCCATTGAAATGCACTTAGAGAGCCGCTCTTAATGTGACAAATTACTTTCATTCAAGACTTAAAAAAGTACGAATTCTAATTTAGGTATATTAGAAATTTATGCCACTCTGTGAGAGCACGTAGCTTTCCCGTCTAGCAGTTAGTTCACGCTTCTACCAATCACGTTATAGGTGACGTTTAGTTAAATATATTATATACAAACCAGTCAACTAGAAGATTTTTGTTTACGAGTCTCCACTCTAAAGTTGCTCATAAATTTGTATGCTCATCCACACAAATGCCTCGTGATATATTAAACATGATTATAACACCTTTCGTTATCGCAACTAAAGTTTCCTGTTCGTATTGAATAATATAAACGGAAAAGTATACAAGTAGCGGAAAAGAAAAGAAGCGTTGTAGGGAAAATGTACAGTCAATGTATCCAAACAGCCGGCGTATTCAGCCCTCATAACGCCACACTGGGAAGAGAAAAATTTGAACCCGTTTTTATAGGTACCAATAAATATTTAGAAAAGTGGAAACAATGCAACCCCATAAAGATTCAGAAGATTGAACATACTCGATGCCTGCCTCACCGATGTCTGTATTTTCACCAGAACGACGCACTGAAGTGCATGAAATAAAATCTTTTTTTTTTAACTGAACCTTTTTAGTTCGTCGAATACATGTAAAGCTTGACAGAAACACAGTGTGAGTCTTTGTATGCCGTGTTGGTTCAAGCTTCAGGTCTGGCCGCCATAAACAAATCCTGCTGCGCAACTTCTACTAACATTCTGAACTTAATTTTATACGTTCTCTTGGAAAGTGTTAAATTTAAGTAAATTACGTGATGTATGAGTAGTCCTACTTTCGCTTAGAAAATAACTAGCTATCGTAGAATGTTATGAGATCTAGTATCAAAAACAGGCAATGCAAAATATGGCAAGGGAACGGCCGAAATTTCACGTCACAGTGTGTTAGGATTATAAAATATAAAAAAAATACATGACCGAATAGTCATACCACAACGTGACCCTTGGTTAAAAATAGAGCGTACATTACCCTTCATCTTTCCTCGGGGTTGATCGAATCGCGTAAATTAATTAGCGATAGTCGCATTTTCTTCATTTGTCGGAACGATGAAATGTGTCCGCGTTTTAGTATAGGAGATCCCATTCACGACGACCCATCAACGTACAAACCGGACTCTCATTAAATACAAGCCTCCCACCGCAGGCCCTGGCATGCCGCCCTATCTTCCGGGAATGTTCTACGACCCTTCGTTCCCGATGGGCGGCGTTCCTCCGATGCCCTTCCAGCCGAGCTTCTATTCATTGCCCGGCGGACCACCGCAGTCCACGCTGGCCGCCTTCCCGGTCCCCATCCCGTTCCCTATTCCGGTCCCGACAGGCATCGAGTTCGTCACCTCCACCACCACCGCCTCTGCCAGTATCCCCGGCACCAGCGCCGCCCACGGCGCCACTTCCAACCGTTCCTCCACCAACGTCGGTCCACACACAGCGCTCCCGGATGCAGAGCATGGCGGACATGATGATGAATACGATGATGGAGCAGTTTCGGGCACAGCTACGAGGAAAGAAGAGAAATTCAGCGAGGTTCGTAACTGGAGCTGGCCGGAAGCGAGGAAATTTCGGACGAAGAAGAGGAAGTCGTCTCGCATTCTGCAGCCGACTTCGATGACGTGACAAAGGCGCCTCAAGGAGAAGAGATTAAAGGGATTCTGGTTTCCGAAAACATTGCTGATAATAGAAAAAAGACCGCGGTCCCCATGGACCTGTCACCGCCCGTTCCGACCAAGGATCCCGTAGGCATCTTGTCTCACAAGAAGAAATTTGTAATTCCCGTCGCCGAGAATCCGGTGCCTCCGTCGGTTGATATTTACGGGTATTATTTTTCTTTTCTTTTATTTTTATGGCATAACTTATTATTTTTCTTTTTGTAGGGGTGAGCATGAAGAGGACCACCAAACCGCATTCATAGACGCAAGTTGCATGAAGTACTGCTTCTGTGTTTTGGTCTTCCTCCTGCTGATGGCAATTATCTTGGCCAATGCCATCTATGCCATTTCGCCGATTGAAGTGTCTAACTTTTTGTGTGAGTGAATCCCCCTCAATACTTAAAGAAAAAAACACGACGTTCCTGGAACGTGTTTTTTTTTCTTGTTTTGTTACTTTTTTTCAAATTAATGTGCGCACTTCGTTGTCACAACACCTGCTAAATTTAGCTGACGGCACATATGGCTCTGTGACATCGCGTGACGCTACGGCATCACGTGGCGCTATTACACCAAAGGGCACTGGATTCCCGCTTTATTTAGTGGGAAAATATTCCGGGGTTCATCTCAGCGTATAGATAACCCACGATGCATGTCGGTCGACCCACGCCGCTGGCCGTTCGACGTTCTTTTCTTCGCTTCTTTTTCACGAAGGACGAGCAAGACCGCTGTCTACAAGCCTTGGTTATCATATAAACGATAACAGATAAACCGCAAGCAGTCTGAGTGTGGCGAATAAAGTAAAAGTTTTAAGGAAAGACCCGCAAATTTAAAAGTAAGAACGCAGGTGGAGAGTCGCGTTGAGCAGATTTCCACAACAGAAGGACTGGCAGAAAGTTAAAAAATTCTGGCTGGTAGAGGTCGTTAGAACGACAAGATGGCGGCGACCAGATAGCTTTTTACAGATTTAGGTGTCAATACCACTTTCCAGTAAAAAAGGCTCAAGTACGAACGCAAAACTCCATTCTATTGGAGGTTCACTAGTCTACCTCACCTCGTCGTTCCCTGCGTAACCTCGGCTTGAAAGTAACCTGTTATTTGTGGTTACATTGAAGTATCGTTTTTATGAAACTTGCTGCTCCCAATATTCCTTGTCGTTAATAATTATTCGCTTTTTAACGCGTTCATTAAGGAATGAATGTGGCTATACTGAAAACTTTGTACGCATATTTTATGATCTACCTAGCGATTTCTCGTCGAACAAATTGCATGCGCAAGCTGGGGTGAGAATCAGGTTAAGTAATTGAGTTGTGGACGTTCTCCTCAAGAAGTAATTAAATACCGTTGCTTGCTACACGTTACTTCGTTGCCGCAATAAAAAAAGTAAATACGTTTAGTAACCCGTATTTGTAGCGCGTTATGATGGTCTGCGGCAAGGAATCGAGAATTTTGTATTGGCATATAATATCTTTCAACGAAGTCTTAACGACCGGTAAACCCATATGCAGCTATCTTTTTTTCTTGACACGCGCCTCAGTATGAGTGGATAATTTTAATCAGCAAAGTTGTTAAAAAATCAATCGCGCATGGAAGCAACGACATGGGCTTTATTCGAATTGTTTTGGGAGAGAAAAAATAATCGTGTGCTTGTGTTCGCAGAAAAATTTAAAAAATATATAGGCAACGCCAAAAGAAATGTTTCCCGATTAAACTACCACTTCAACCTCTAACAGCACAGCTATCTCAATCAAACTTTACCAGATATTTTCGCAACTTCATCCCTGGAGAACATAAAACAGCTAAAAGATAAATATGTAGAGTCAGCTAACCGGGAAAGGGCCTCATTGTTTCATTAATACCTTTGGATGCTCGTTTAAAACACTTGGAATATAAAACTAATTTCCGAAAAATTGGAATCTGCTCTCAGCCGCAATTTCTACGCTCCGGTGGAGGGTGAGAATTCGACAAGCCGATGTTGTTCTTTTCGTTGCAAAAAAATATACCCTTTTCTTTATCATGGCTAAACAGCCGATACACTTTATTCAAAATTATTGCGAAGTAGAGGTTTTATACTTTATCAAGACTGCACTTACTTGCGACAGATCCGCGGCGGAAATATCAAAGTTTTGACTGAACTCTTTCTTTTTTTTTACAACCTTAAAGCGCCCTTTAGGCTTTGCATAAGGAGAGGCAAATAAAATATAACAAATTTAAAACTAAAACAGACACACGCGCACAAGTTTGTCTGATTAATTTTGATACTACATGTTCTTCTTACACATTTTCCTACCCGCTGGTGTGGTTGCAAACCCATGTAGCCATGAGTAACTCGCTGCATACTGTGGTTGCTGTAATTTCTTCGTATCTGCTCCCGCCAGAAAGCTCAATCTAAGGCCAATACGCGCGCGCCTGTCGATGTTGACGTCTGCTCCGCTCCAGGCGGACTTTATTCCCTTTTTTTGCCTCTATTTCCTTTAAGAAACGCATTGTCCCGCGTGCCAAAGGGTGCTGTGCTATGCGCAGATTAAAATGTTTTATTTGCTATAACTTTTCTTTTTACTGACTGGTGTCGTACGGAACTTTGAAACGCATGCAGTGATGTGGCTAGATTTGTCTGGAGCTTTCGCCGCCGAATATCTTAAGGACGAATTTCATACCTTTCATTTTATAAAAAAGAATTCCACAGGCATATTTAAGCGAAAATTGTGTCATTAACACACGTGTTAAAAAACTCGAGCTAAGATGAACTTTCGTGATGATGAAGTTCACTCTTACAAAAAAGATAATATTTTCTGGTGTAAAAAGCATTTGGGCGCAAAAAAAAGAAGAAAAGAATGAGAGTATAAAATGTTTCAGTACAAGCACTGCGCCCGAACAGTTTTGTCTGTTCGGCTACACTAGGAGAGAAACAAAATTTGATGCCTTGTCAGAACCTACTGTAGGTGTAATTTGTTTAAATTGTATTGTAATCTGTTTGATCCAGCAGTTCGGTGCTGGTGACTTGGCGCTAAAGACCGCCATTAAATATACGATACAATAAAAGCACGTGCTCAAGCTTGTCGTTCAAACAAAATATCTAGTCTGTTCAGCAGCTATGAAACTGCTGAACATAAATTTATATAAAAGCCGCTAGGGGTCTGCTTCTCATGTTAGATATCTAAATGACTGCAATGTACGCACCCCGCACTCTAAAAAGAAAGGTATTCAAGGCCACTTTCTTGCAGAAAACGCAGAAAACGGACACAGCCAATTACGGCGAAGAATAAAAGGATATCAGGAAATCAGAAAGCTTAATATACGATTAGATATTTAAAAAAAAACGCATTCAGCGCAGGAACATTGAGGAAGTGAGGCGCGTCATGCTCATTGTTCCCGAGTACATCGGTTTTTGGTCTAAGCTGATGTTAAACTTCCCCATTTGCTGGGATCCTTCTATACCTCGTCTCACCCTACGATGGACTAAAGACAAAAGCTACGGACCGCCAGATCCAATCACGAGCCACTTAGAAATTGCTTGGTATTGCGCTTTGATAAACGTATCAGTGCCCGCATCTCGGATCACTGATGGGGATGGGCGGACAGTGGTTCGAATTGAATAGCAGTGAGTGACTCAACAATTTTACATTGCAAAAAAGCCACGACGTACAGGCTGTTTGCAGTGTCGAAGCTACAGAAATGATGCAGCGTTTTTGGGTTCGTATCATTATTCGTCCACTCCTAATCAATGCTAGGCATGTCATACTTTAGCGTGGAACAGGATTGGACCTGGCGGCCGTGGCTTTGACCTTTAGTCCATCGTAGAATGAGACAAAGTATAGTGTAATCCGCGATTGTCTGCTTGTTTGTTCTGAACAAAAGTGAACTCGCAAAAATGTCGCTTGATGTGAAACACTAACACCCAAAGTATTTGAGGAAACGCAGACAAAAAAAATGTTTCTGCCAAACACTACCAGTTGATATAAGAAATAAGGTTGACAACGTGTTGGTCCTTGTCGAATTACGTAATTCCGAAGCTAAATTGCTTAAGGGGGTAAACAATTGATCAATAATATTTTAATTAATGTATGTCTGACTTTTTATTATAATAATTTAGTTTAATTTATAAGCTTGTTTGAAGTCACTGAAAGTTTAAGGTACGCCGTGCGAGGCTTATCTTCACGCTTCTTCGTGATTTGTCCTACGGCGTTCCTATCGGCTCATGTTGCGCTCTAATTGGCTGCCGCACAACAGTGAGATGTCTGGGACTCACCCCGCCCTACAATACTCAAAGGAAAACTCTGGTCGAAAACGACACCAAAATGAATAACTGGTATCGCTTTTGTGGCACGATATATGATCCCAGTCGAAATATTGCGTCAAAGTGAAGCAGCGTACTCCACAAATTTGAAAGGTGCGGCCAGCTGGTCTTTAGAGGGCGGCAAGCTAGTTAGCGTTTAATCCAAGAACACTGGCGCAGCACCCTTGTGACGTCACGTGACGGTGGAGCCGAGGTTGATTGGTTGTACCGCGTACCGCATCAGCAGTGTGACGCCACGTGACACCCGTGTGACGTGATGATCAGTGTTGCCACCCTTCTAGCAGATTGTTTCAGTTTTTCCTTAGAAGCCCGAAACCAACCATTGAGCCGCGATATTTATAAAACTACACAGTATATCGAAAGAAAACAAAATACCTTGTAATTCAGGTATTGTGGCTAATTAGCTGCAAACAATTGTAATGCCAAATTCACAAATATTGACCTGAACTGCCCCTTAAGCCGTTAGTGACTATAGGTGACAATGAAACCCGATCACAAGATCATTTGAATAAATAGTGTTTTGAGGTTGTGCACCGTTTTAACGCCCATCGAGAAACGAAATCAACATTTGAACATTCCGTCTGCTTTGGGTGCCTCTTAGCTGTTAGCGGAGAGATGCAACCATTACAATGCATTTCCCAGGTAACGATAATATCCAGTTCTTATGATGTCAAAACCTTTGCTTTGAGTTAAAATAGTTTGTTGTTTGTTGCGCCGACACCATAGAACGCTGCGTGAGTCCTAAATATTTACGATATAATTTATTTCGTGGGTTTAAATTAAGGTCACGTTGAATCTTAACGTGGAAACACGCAATATCTCAATATCCACAAAACTAATTAGGCGGCTAATTATCCTAAACGCTAGACACATTTTCAAATAGGTTCTTTTAAACCGAACAATATTTATTGAACATGTTTTTTTTTGTGGTATTTGTTTTACGCCCCCCTTTTTAATATACATTTTGGTCTATGTTCTATAAAGCACCCTGTGTATTGAGCCTAGTTCGTGTGCGAACGTTTCGAAGCATTTGTTTGCCAGCGTTGCACTTAGTTATGGTCACTTTCTGGTTGTCTATGAGTGAACAAGTCTCTGGCTGCTCACCGCACACTGATTGTGCACGCTAAAACTTTTTTTTCCACCGTGCATTTCCAATGCTTCATTTTCGTTTCACAGGTGACTTGGGCCTATTTAAGAGAGGAATTGCTGTGACAACCAACGCAACAGTCACACCCAACACTTCAGTAAACGTAAAACCAGGCATCGAAGAAGACATCGGCATTCGCGCAAGTTCGCCAGAGGACGCCCAAAAGAGGGGCATAGAATTTTACCTCGATCAACAGGAAGAAACTGAATCAACCCAAGACAATACGATGGATGATCCGGGTGATTTTTTGACAGACAACGAAACATACACACTCTCAAATATGACAACGACGCAAGACGGCACCAAATATAACCACAGCACAAATTCTTCACCAATTCAATTAGGAAAAATGGAACCAAGCATCGCAAATGACCAAGCCAAGATATCTATCATTAACGAATTAGATCCACCGCCTGATATCGTAGTTGTAGGGACAGACAGCTTCCTTGACATCAAACTGAAACGTCTGGAACCGGTCCTAGTTATTCCGGTGACAACAATCAAGACACGCCGTGTTTTTACGGAACCTTCTGTGAAACAGGTAGCGACAACTATATCGCTGATTCGTGAGTTGTTGGCTAAAATGGATATACTATCAAGGACTTCCGAGTTGCCAACAAAAAGTGTGGGACATCTACAGGGCAGGATCGCCATGCTGCAGCAGAATGTCATTCTGAAGAACCATTTCCCAGCGACTGAGAAAAGTGTCCTATTAGAAGATACACAAGAAGATGAGTTCGACGAACAGGTTACTCTGGAGGACTTCAGGCTTCCGCCAGTGCCATCCATAAATCCAAAAGCGGCGGTACTTACTAATGCATTCAGGACGTCAAGATCGAAAGCCACAAAGATGGTAGCATTTTGGAAATGACGTCTTGAGAGCAAGAAGTGTGATGTTTTAATTAGTACATTTCGGTTATTTTTGGTACACCTTATATACTTTTGCAACTCTGCCTAATAATCTGCGGAGGCAACTTAGTTCAAGCCGCCATTGTTATTGTGAACCTCGTAGCTTATCAATTGCTATGTCAATGGTACAGTTTTCACTGACTTATGAAAACCTTACATAGTGCGTTATGTAATCAGGCGTCATAGGGGAGTTGATAAATAAACTTTGCTGTGTGGTAACGGCGCCATCTTCTACCGCAAATACATTTTTATGACATTTATATAGAACAAATCTCTACTTGTCCTCGACTGCGTATGGTATAAAACACGGTCACTTTTACACGTTGCCCCCAAACAGACAATTTTGTCAGGAATTTGGCGACGATAACTCAGTGAAAAAACAAGACGCAAAAGCGAGATGAACCAGCGTAACGACCCAAAAAATAAATAAAGATCGCGATGCGACCTCCCTTCAATTACCTGACATAAGCGATCGTGTGCCCATAAAGACATCGGACGGCGATATTAGAAAGTTTCTATTAATCCTTCAGTCACTCCCGCTGAACTTCTCGTAATCTGCTATGATCTGCGCTGCATGTATCGCAGCGGAGCCTCTATTTGAAGTTTTAGTAGTACGTTTGCAACCCGCTGCAGAACATTACCTTACGGGAGCTAACACAACGCCACTAGATACTCTTTCAGACACAATTGAGCTTACGTAAAAATAAGGTTTGTAAAGGAATTCTTAGTAGTCAATTATTGGCGTCGTTATCAATATATATTCTTTGTTTATTATCTAGTAAAGTGTTTATCTTCGCTTTTATATAAGCGACTATCGTGTTGTAAACGACCCTTCCAAAATATCCGACGAGACTTCGCGGTGAATAGGAATGGCGGGGCTGCTCCATTGTACACTTGTGCAGTCCCGAACGCTTCGTAATTCGGATAGCAAAGTGGTTTATTCTCTCTTAACATTAGAAGCTCAGAACACAAAAAAGTGAACAAAAGAGTAGTTTATTACATTCCGTTCTGTTTTTCTTCCGCCTTCTTTATGTCCGAGAGCCACAAAATGATAAACCAACGTCGACTTTGTCCTCGTCTCCAGGGGCCCCTGTGCTTCACGGCGGGACAAAATTGGTGAATTGCACCGGGACAACGCCGTCGGCTGAGTTTGGCTGACGCCGTGCCGCTGGCAAATCGAAGCAGACGGCGTTGTTCAGGTTTCTTGGTTCCGCTTGGTCCCGCCGTGTAGCGTGGGGCTCCGGTTAATATCACGTGCCGATAGCAAAACGTCACATTGCGTCAAGCGTACGGTGAAGGCGCCACATATTTTCGGAAAGGTTTTCTGAATAGAACGTACTGAAGACAAACCACGCCAAACAAGTCCAATTTAATTCGAGCGCCTAGCCATCATGAAAAAGCTTCGGGAACGTCCACAACCGTAGCTCCTCTGGTGTGTCATTGTTACCGGATATTTGTCATAGAACAACGTCTGTCTCCGCGCTTGGGAGTGCAAATTTTTAAGATCGATATCACGAAAACTTGGTCACGAAAGAGGCGTCACACAGATCACACTGGAGCGCCGACCAATTTGCGTCGCAGCGCTCCCTGACAGCGGCCCCTGCCTGCTGCCGAGAACCCCGCAATGCACATGCTCCTCATTTTAATGCGATAGCCATTCTTTAGCCCCCCCCCCCCCAGACTTCTTGTACTTGCTGGCCTCCCAATGCGCACTAGGTATAGACGTTTTCTGTTTCCTGTCGTTCTCAGTGACGTCGATTCCGTATCTGGTATGCGGGACGAAAAAGATAATAAAATATTGCAACCTGGAATATGCTAGAAAATATAGGTGAGGCAAAAGAAGAATGTGTTACGATTACGCATTTTTCGTGAACACCTTCCAGCAGCGTAGAGATATCAAAACGATGTTTCACCGGATACCAGAAGTGACTACATTCAAGATGGCTGTGCCCTTGTTCAAAAAGTGTATACGCAGTAGTCTATTTGAACTCCCATTCTCACACTCCTTTAAATTTGCACCATCTTGACCTGACGACCTTGATGTCGTCCTCAATGTAGTCCTAGAGGTCATCCATGAGGTCGTTCTAGACGTCGTCTTTCACGTCGTCCTTGATGTCATCCTTGACGTCGTCCTTGATGTCGTTTATGACGTCGTCGTTGAGGTCACCATAGAGGTCGTCCTACACGTCGACCTTCGTGTCGTCCTCTAGGACGTCATCCTAGTCGTCGTCCTTGAGGTTGCCCTGGACGAATACTATTGCAATTCATGATTTCTGCAGCAACGTCTTATACGCTATCTTGCTCTTTTGCTCACGTCAATGCGACGCACATTGAAACATCGATAGACGCCGTTCCGGCAGCTGTAATTCCACAACCCTCCCTGACTGCTCTGCACTGTCACCGAGCAGCCGATCGCGTCCGCTGCGGCACGGGCAGTTCACGCGACTCTCAAGCGCGACTCGACGAAGCGCTAACCCCCCCCCCCCCACACACACACACACACGCACACAGCCGCCCCCTCTCGTCTCTTGTGCTACCCACATGCATACATAAATGTATGCATCATAGTGCAACTATCCACGGACAACTTTTTATCTCTTTCTCACTCTTCAGCAAAACCTTAAACGGCGCGGAATTCTCTCGGGTCCGTCGGATCGCTCCCTTCTGTGATTAGCTCAGTCTTCCCGACGAAAGCCGCCAAGCAGGAGGTAGCATCTTGCGCGAACAGCACGAAATATTTAGCTTCTTTACTCACGGCCGCACATAGTATGTCCATGATGAATCTCCACCTGTCGCCGTCCTGGAGCGGATTGCTCGCGGCTACTTCTCGCATCCGCAAAAAATCATCCGTCTCTAAGAAGCGCGCTCGCTAATCGGGCGAATGCGGCCTGGTGGGCATTGGATTTTTGTCTCTGTCGCTGGCTCTTCCTGATTTCGCAGAGGCTCGTTCTCACGACTTCTATTCGCGACTCCAGCGAAACGAACGGCACCTAGCGGAAAAACACTGAACTGGCCAGGACAGGTCCTTTCGCGATTTCGGCTCGTCTCTTGTGGCTTCGGTGATTACACGATGTTGGTGGTTTGCGCGATAGAACAGTTGTGCCAGTCAGAGTGTCGAACCGGAACCGAATCTAACCGAAAACCGGAACCGAACCGTTATTTTTAGCTGAACCGGAACTAAACCGAACCGAAATTTTCGCCGCCATTTTGGAACTGAACCGGAGCCGAACCGGAAAGAAAATGCAACGATAACTGGTTCAAAACGGTTCACGGTAATTTTTTTTCATTATCACAAAATGAGTGTTTTAGAAGTAAAAATTGGCAGCTGTATTTCTAAATAGTGATTAAATTGTCATATGCCGAATTTCAACGTGTTAGAAATTGTAAGTTTTCGTGGCGCTTTTGTATTGGCACTATGATTAATCATGTGTCACGTTGACAAATGACATCATGGTGTCAAGACATGCTGTCAGAAAATGTCACGTCACGTGACCCCGTGACGTAGTCGCGTGGCTCACCGCGCGTCAAGTCGAATTAAATTGAGAACATCACTAGATGTGTTAGCTTTGTTGAAACCGTGACGTCAGATGGCATCACGACTTCTCCCCGCGAGTCACGAGACATCATGACGTGTTCGACTGTCATGGGCCCGAGGCGGGTGCTTGAGTTATTGACAATCAGCATCGCCAAACATCCGTGTTGGCTCGTGTTCAATCAAATATGAGAATAGCCGAACTCTAGCAATGTCTAAATCAAACCCTAGCTTTAATATTTGCCAACTATGATAAACACTGGCGCTATACAAAACGTCAAATCAAATCGCCGCTTGTTCTAGTAGCGAGTTGAGGTAGGAAAAGCTGTTTCTTTTCTTTATTTTTTCCTGGGTCTGCCCTCAACGGAGATAAAAGCAAATGGGTGTTTTTGCAAGTTATCAACATCAGGGATTAGCTCTTAGCAATATTTACTAAATACCGCAAGAAAAAAAAATTGTTGCGCGACCCATTTTACATGCACACAGCATTAGGCACCCAAACATGTTTTCGTTGTTGCTGAACGGTCTCAGAAAGTTGTCCCCGCGAATAGAAGCATTGAAAGGACTAAATATGGGTTAATAATGTGAAGATGATTAGAACTACAAGTGTGTATGGCAGGGATACCAGAAAATAAATATTCTAGCGGCCCCAGGGGGACAGCCGAACGTTGACAGCCGCTCAAATTCTCGCAGTTTTGTTTGAACTTCACAGTTTTTGAGGGCAAAATAAAAAAAAAAATGGAGAATCACTGTTATGAAATGACACGAATATAATTGTCGAATAGCCACCAATAGACGGAGGAAGGAGTACCTCAGAAATAAAAAGTATTCTTTGGAAGAGCATCTTACAAATAAAAAAGGGGGAGGGGTTGCTTTCAAAACATACTTGTTGCAAAAGTTCCTCTCCTTCGCATGTTCGGCACAAACCAGACAGCGTGATCCCGCAAAACTACTTCGCTTGCAAAATCACTCCTTACGGAAAGAGCGTTTTCGTGGTGCAAGACGCTCGCGCCGTTACTCACGACGCTGCACCAAGAAAACATAATTTTTGTTTCTGAATACATGAGTTGCACTGAGCGCGAACCTTCTGCAGCAGCATTCTGCACCGCGGAATTTCATTCTCAAGCAAAAACAAATCTCAATGACCACCAGCATATAGTGCGATGACGTCACGTGTAAACCATGTTAAACAGATCAGTTTTCTGGTGAAATGCGATGTTCTCAACACTGGCAAAAATCCAAAATGTAAAAATGTGCAATACATATAGCAGTCTCGCAGTGATATGCGGTAGCCTAATGAAATCTTAGAGCGCGCATCTCTGATGAGGCACAGCGCTGTAAAATGAGGCCCCAAAAGAAGTGCACGAAACCCATGCAACATTAGCCTTCCGAAACAGTATTCTGCGAAGCTTCAAGCTCGTGCCAGCCGATGTCCAAATGTGATTTAAATCGGAAATATATTCTCTTTTCTTTGCGCTATTTCTGCGTAATTATCATTTCACGCATCTCCATTAGAGAAATAAAAAAAATATTAGAGAAATACCAACCAGGTCCTAAGTAGTTAGGAGCCCGACATGTCAAAACCGATTCGTTTATTACAGCGGAGTACTTAAGGGCTAGTTTCCCCAGTATCGTGTCCATCGGCAAACAAATGATGACACGAAACTATGGACATACCGTCATCTATGAGCGACGGCGGCAACCAGACAATCGGCAACCCTGTTGTAGGGTAGCCGCCGTCGCTCATAGATGGGGTCAACCGTTCCAGCCTTTCCACTCTGGCTTGCCGACTTTCGGCCGGCCATTACTTCATTTCCTCCTTAGTGCAGCTTCGCTGCTCTTCCTTCTTCACCAGAGTGGAAAGGCTGAAAGTTTTTCATCAGGGGCGACCATCTGCACGTGGAGAGTAACAGCATCTTTTCTATACACGGTGTGTCGTTTACTTCACTCACTTTTTCTTTTTCAAGTGCCCTAGTCCGTTGGCATACGCCGATAATTAAGTGCCTGTCGACCTATTTAGCCCGACCTAGGGTGCCTTCATATGCGCTTTGCTTGGGGTCATGACATCTGGCCATTTTCTTTCAAACACGTATTCTTATTTTTTATTCTCAAGCTCATGCAAGAGCGTGTCCCCGCACGCGCCCGTGGCGCTGACTGTGCTACAGCGACATTTAGTTTCCTGCGATTTCTTTGTATTTTTCGTGTGAGCGCGTGCTGTCGGCACCGGGTACTACAAACGATGGCATCACCATAAACAGAAGGACATTGAGGCACTCTAGCCGGACCTATTGAAACGTCGGGCTTCTGACTGTTTACGAATTGATTGGTTGTCTGTATCTATCAACTTCCTGACCCAACCAGACGGGGTTACGTGAAAAGTGTTTACGTTTAAAACATGCATCTTTATATACTTCGTTTTGCTGTAAGGCACTGTGTATGGGATTATTTAGAAGAAAACCATCGATTATCTCTCTTTCTGCACATTTCATGTATTTGCCATCAAAGCTAAAATATGTGCACACATTCCTTTTTAGCATACCCCGCGACACAATTTTTCATACTGCAAAACAGCGAACAAAAAAAACAACACGTTTTTGGAGATTTAACAGATTGCTTATTTTCGAGCATCGTCCTCCCGTGTCGGTGTCAAGTGATTATGTGAAGTTCATGCAGTCAAATCTAGTTTAGACAATGAGAAAAATATTTTATCACTCCCTCAAGACTTTACAACAGAAATGAAGGGCCGATCACCCTCATGATATACATCATAAAAAAATGCACCCCCAAGTTATATGCAATCTGCTCTGCAAATCTTTTCCGGGGTTTCATCCTCGAAAGGGATATAAAGAAACCTGAAACAGTTTTTGTTTTAAAGCTGATTTAAATAACATGTGTTCCTGATGCATATTTCATATAGAAGTATGTTGCCTCGTTTATGTAAAGAAGAACAATTTTACGTGGCGGAACTACGATGATTGCACACGCAGACCGCCAGAAAGTGACCAAATAAGTAGCTGAAAGGTTGAGTAGAGTATGAAATACTACTTTGTTTTATTTAGCAAATAAAAATGAGCAAAGGTGACGCTTATTTACAATTTGAACTGAAAGGCATCTTGTCAAGAACAAACTTCAAAAGCCAAGCTATGTTGAAAATGTTCACTTCGAAACGCCGTATTTTACGCCAGATCCGATCTGAGTACGAAGGTCACTCTCTATGCATGGATATTCTCCTGCATCACGGTGCTGAGTGAAAACAATATTGGTGAGGAAAGTAAGCGTTTTGATTTCCGGTCAGTGCTTCTATAAAAGGTAGACTGAAAGGGTTTGTCCTAGAACTGTCCTGAGTTTTAGAAAATATTATTGCTTTTAGCTCAGTTGCGTCGTCATCGTATACATAATGAAACATAATTGTAAACTAGATTTCAGTATATATATATATATATATATATATATATATATATATATATATATATATATATATATATATATATAATATATAACGAGGACGTGCTCATTTCACAATTTTGTGATCTGCAATTATTTCTTACTTGAAGAGCACAACAGGATTCGACGTTTAATACTGCGACGCAAAGTTGTACCGATCACGGGTATTCTAGGCGACCTACCAGTCTGATGAACTTTCGATTCAGGTAAAATATATGCGACTAAAGTAAAAAAAACAGTTATTGAGTCATATATGTGTTAATCTAGTGTTACTTTTAGTGTTCAATTGAAATTTAAAGAAAACATTTAATTTATGGTTCCTGAAAATAAAAGTGAATTCAAGGAATGATAAAAAGGCTATATAGTTACTCGTTTCACTGTTAAAAAAGTTCCTATTGCCAAAGAAACGCGAAAACTATATTCTCAGTTTTGTAATTCAAACCGGTTCGAACCGCTATTTTTTTCTCCCTGGAACTGAACCGGAGCTGAACCCAAAGCCGTGAACCCGAACGGGAACCAAACCGATAAAATTTCGGTTCGCCACTCTGGTCCAAGTGACTCTGTCGCATAACTTTAGTATCAACTCGTTCCCAAATTGCTCTTGCACGCGACCTACGCAACCGCGTGAGCTAGACATTCTGCGTTTATCAACGTTCATCAGCACCGTGGAAGGACAGTAGGTAGTCCTTTCATCGCTTCCTCAACCAACGTCAAACCTCTGGAAGTTCGCTTACGCCAACAGGTCGCCGCAGCTTCGAAACGTGGAAGATAAAAGCGGGGAACCAATTTTGAATCCAATACTTGCTTGCTGATGCCCCAGCGTTGTGCGCAGGGCTGGCACACGGCACGATACGGCCTGTATCAGACCGCCATATTTTAACGATAGTGGCGTCCTCTTTAGGTCGCTGGAGTCGAGAGTACTCTCAGCGCACCGCGCTCCGCGCGCTAGGTTTTTCGAAATTTTCGTAAAATAGCGGGCTTCCACTAGCTTCCCCGCTCCCTAATTCTCCGCTTGCAGTGCGCATGCCCCAGTGCTGGCGCTACTCTAGCGTATAGCGTAACGGGAGAGCAAAAACAATCCTCTAAAACTTTTCATTGTTGGAAGTATAGCGGTGTAAGTTACAGGACAATATATTCTGTCAAGATTTGCTTACCGAAAACCTGTTCTACGTTTGAAAATTGTATAAGTATGACAAGTGCTGCCGGAATTATTTTTCATGAAGTGAAAACTTTTTTAAGCATAAAACAGAGCTAATCGTTGAATAAAACTTGATCACCCAATACTTTCTGCAAAGGATTATAGTGCTTTCTTGTAAAGTTTAAAATATTATATGCATAACATTTTGAAGCCACATATTTACGTATATTCATCAGACATGGGTAAATTACTTTCAAAATGCATTTTAATTACAATTAGTTTCCTCCAAAAGTAGTTTCACCACAATTACAATTACTACTACGTGAAAAGTAATTCATTATAATTAAAAATTACTTTTAAAAAGCAATGCAAATTACTTTACAAATATTTTTTTAGAGCTACCCACCTTGGGCCATATTATATTCAACGAGTTATAAGTATGGCCGCTGGATAAATGTCCCGTATTGTACTTTCCTTTTCTGAAATTCGTTAAATGAATTATACAACTTGACAGTTTGGAGTAATGAACTCCTGCATTCTTGTATTCTCAATAAATAAAATAAAATTATTTTATATACTCGAAGACGCCACATCACTAAGTAAATTTGGGTTGACAAACACGTTGGCCAGGCAAATAAAAATACGACAATTACGAATATTCATTAGTGGTAACATCAAACTACAGTCGACACTCACTCATTCGACCACATACACCAACAAACGTTTCATGTTATTGTAAATTATGTACACTGAGTTGAAAAAAAAACTACAAACTTACGACTGCTAACGTGTCGGAATGCGAAAGCATTCGTATACGTAGCGTATTCCTTCAAGCTGCGCGCCGCGCTGAGCCCGGCCAGGCGACCTCTGCGGAAGCTGCCCCGGAGGGCTCTGCGGCCAGCTGCTGTGCAGAGCCCGGCCACCTCTCCCTCTTACAGGCGGCCGGGCCGGTGCGCCATGGCAGTGGGGTGGCGTTCCTTGGAACTGAGCCGCGCGCCGGCCAATGTTAGTTTATCCATCAACTCACTGCAACAGACTACATGCTTCGCTCCATGGGACAGGGGGATTCAGGTGCTGTCCGGCGCGGCTTCGAAAGCTGATAACGCCGCTTCGCTCCAATCCCCACTCGTGCGTGAGAAGCCCTCTATAAAAAAATAAAAAAGAAGAAGTGCTTCACCGAAAACAAAATGTAACAAACAAGCTGCCGACAGACTGAAACCACGGTTTGTAAAATTTCGAATCTTGTCCAATCAGGGTAAAAAAAGGTTGAAAGGGTCAGGGGTTAGAGCAAATAGTAAAGAATGAAACTCTATAAAAAAAGTGGACGAGGATTAGGAGAGGGAAGAGCAGTGTAGCAACAGCGGTTGGCCTTAATTACCAGTAATTACCAGAGGCGGGAGGGGTCAGGTGTTGTTCAGCGTACCAGATGTTTAG
This sequence comes from Ixodes ricinus, assembly GCA_037355805.1. NCBI lineage: Eukaryota > Metazoa > Arthropoda > Arachnida > Ixodida > Ixodidae > Ixodes > Ixodes ricinus. The sequence goes on from JAZHYW010015522.1 coordinate 69,412, forward strand.
GAACCTCCCCTCCCTCGCTAAATTTAGCGAGGAAACTTAATTTCTGTGTAGCTTCACACAACATGAACTCGACGTAATTTCCCCGCTGAATTTAGCAGACAAAATTGGTTTCAACTGTGTCCCTTGACGCGCCTCTCAGCTGGTTGTTAGGCCTATCTACCGTGTAGCACCGGACAGCTTAGTTGAGCTCAATGACAGTTGAGAGATGCAAACGATCGTTGGATATGACAGTTGAGAGCGCTAGGTTATAAGCGCTGCTAATTCAGTGGTTCTAGGGAAGACAGTCGTCATGAATAATACACTAATTAACTAGAATCAAGTATTACAACTTTTCAAATGTTTTTTTTGTTGTTGTAAAGATCAAATCGGAGTATTTACACCAATTACGTTTAAAGGCCTTAGAGGCCAGAACACTTTGAAATATATTTTCTAACATCATTGATCAGTTTTCGCGTTTGTTTTCCGGGTTTCAAGAATACAATCAAAACAAGAATCCGAAGTCTTGCCCACAATGACGCTTATAAGCGTCACGTAGTCGATTCACTCACGTCTACACTTGTGTAAAAACAAACGAAGAAAAGGGCGCTCTACTCAGTTTTATCCTGGCTGAATGAAGAGTGAATAAGGTTGCTGAAAAGAAGCTAGGCACTGATTCGCCATAATTTCTACAGTGATTAACGTGCAAAAATATGAGCTTATGAAAATTACCTTCCAGATTTTTTGAGATACTTTATGCAAAATTGCTTGGTGGTCTGACAACACAGTTTGTCGCCTTTTCAAAGTTTGGCAAGCGTCGTCGGTACCGAAGCACGCTGGAGGCATCAGAGACGAAGGTACGGGCGGTGTGCGATGGCGCGGCAGCTGTATTTTACGCCTTCCGACCATGAAATGTGGACGAACAGTTTAAACAACCAACCCCAACTGTCTGATGAAACTCTCGGAGGCATGTGTGCCCTGGCGACAACAGGCAGTGTGTACGCTTTCACGGAGGAGTCAGAGGAACTGCGTCGGCCGAAAGCATTGGTACGATGTACTAGAATGGGGTACACCCTAGTACACCCTGGAATTGGTCTCCCACGCTGAAGGGGTACCTCTTACCGTTGATGACGTGCACGTAATCTCGATGTTGTACAGTGGTTCAAAAATAATTCGCACTCAGCAGGGGTCTTGATGCACGTTCTTATCTCAGAGTTTTCACCGCTCATCCCTCTTCGGGTACACCAAAAAAGACACCTTTGGCACCCTTCACGCAAGCGTATCCACTTCTACAGCCAGGCGCAAAACAGCCGTTTCGCCGGCGATCTGGCGTTCTTGCATTTGAGCCGAAGAACAATATCGCAAGACAACAGTAATCACAGTAAACTCACGGCAAAGCCACGCCGACGACCACACGCGGACTGCAGTCACTCACTTAACGTCAACACCGAAGCCGAACGCAAACACACCCGGCCGCAGGACCCTCCATGAAAAAATGGACGGATGGCCGATACTCCTTCTGAATTGGGTGGTGACAGAGGTCCACAACTGCGCCTCCGTTGGCCTCCGAGACAACCGACATGAATCAACTCACCTCGAAGCATGAGCGACAGAGGTTGGTGAACTTACTACCACATTTTAGGCTACTGTACCAACAATAAGATGGCGACGTTCTCCGTGTTGTCGGACCACAACGCAATTTAGCAGAAGGTCTATTGTGGGTGGAAGGCTGCAGACTATTTCTTGCCTATGCCAACCAGATGGAATCAGTAAACAAATTTATATGTCTAAAATTTTGACTGTGACACTGCTTATGTATATATTGCTATTTTATTTTATGTAGAAAACTTGTTATGAAGACATGTATATAAAAAAATTTGTATTATATAAGTCCGAGCCTATACATTTAGAAAGCGTAAACCGTGCTCATCACGGTATAAATATGGATTGAAAACTTTCCTCTACATTTTTTGCGAAAAAAAAATCCAGGGTTAAAAAAAATGTATCGTTTTCATTTATGTACATATTAGGCTCATTTCCTCAAATATACCAAATACATTTTTTTTCAGGACACATATAACGGCATAGTTGTTATGGCATCTCTAAAACCGTTTCCCTGGGCTTCATTCATCCCCCTAAATGCCTTGCGAAGAATTGCGGGTAAGCGACTCATCTGAGGAGGCCCAAATATGCGGTAGTTCTCGAGGGTCACGTAACCCTTGGGCAAAAAAGTAATTGGGTTGTCCGAGACATTGGAGTCCTCGGCTTCGTTGATCTGTTGACGGTTCAGAAAATAATCTTCGACAAGAAAACGACTGTGATCTGTGAGCTCCTGTAGCATCTCTGTTGTAGTCGTCCGCTCATGCTCAGCCCGAGCGAGGAGCTCTTCGATAACAGATCTTGTTGTAGGTTCCATAACGCTTTTCCTTTTAGAAGACGAGCTGTTGGGACTGCGTGAGCTTGAACGCAGTAAGTTCGAGAGGCGGCGTCTGAAGTCGGCAAACTCATCGTCGAAAAATCCTAGGGAAATGGCAGGCTTTGAGTTGTGAACAGAAGAGGCATTCCTAGTCCCTTTAGCTTTGCTGGATTCCTGTGAAATGGTTGGACCACTCTTCGTTACATAAATGTTCCTTGACTGCGGGAAAATATAATATGCATCGTTCTCGTCGACGTCGAAAAAGGTGACAGTATCGACGGAGTTCGGAAGGTGTACGCGGTTCACTAGGGATTCCTTGATGCGCTCGTCGTCCCAGCCCTCGTCGAAATCTTTCTTCTCTGGTGCGCCGATCCCTCTACCTTCTGTTGGATCCGTAGTAGTGTCTTTTTGATAGAATTTGTCGAGAGGGGTTGCCAGGAGAACGATCGTCTTAGGGATCCAGCCGGGCCCCTTCACGTTGGGAGTTCTGTCATCCTCTGTAGATGTTTTCTCTTGGGTGACGATGTCGTATTTCTCATCACCCCGGAGATATTTGCCCAGAGACACGGTTGTGGCAGTGCTCTTGGAGTTGTTGGTAGTGTTTCCGATGCCGAGAATATCTGCAAAAATAAAAAAGGCGAAGCACCGTTTTTACAAGCAGGTTGTTATGACGATGAAACGTGTAGAGGGAAAGTAATAGTAAATATTATTTTCATTTTCACGCCATTTTATTGCATTTCACGTCACGGCAAGCAGGTAGGTTTGACTGTAAAACGGAGTGTGTGCAGAGGTTTGCTCTTCAAGAAACGTACTACTTTGCTTATTATTCCCCATGGAGCTTCTGTGAAAAAACAACATTTCTTGATAATGATTTTTTTTATGTGCAAAAAGATTAAAACCTATTTTTACCCCTTGATTAAATGATGATCAAGGTGATATCTTCAGGTCCCCAATATTTAAACATGTAGGAGCATTCTCTCACGCACCGTACTCACTGACACTTCAAGAAATGCAAGGAGTGGGGTGTCTATAGTGTATTATTGTCGATACGCAGCCAATGGGAATGCGACATTATCCCATTAGAATGGAAAAATAAGAATCCTAAAGTAATTAGAATGGACATAATTAGCTATGTCCTGCGTTACTTAGTTGTCAGTGGTTATGGCAATCGGACAAACACTCGAACACTCTGACGTCTACAGTCACACCTCCCTCCATAAAAGGAGTGAGAGGCGCAGTTGTAAAACTCAAAACCCGAAAATTCAACGAACGTCTGAACACTGAAAACATACCGACTATCACAGTTGAGCAGTTGCGTAATTGACTTGCGTTGTGTTTGTAATTCAATAAACATTCTTTGGTAAGTCAACTTTTATTTTGATTTCAGCTGTGTCATATCTTCTATAGATCGTTGTTTTGTTTCGTGGCGGCCACCATGTTGAAAGTTGACGTAGCTGAGGTGGGGCAAAATAGCAAATCACTTTATGCGCCGATTGGAAGGCGCTAGGGTTCAAAGGGGTTTATGACAATGGTCTTAATTTTTTTTTGGCAATACATTTTTATTGTCGTTACACTTAAATCACTTAGTTTAATTTTTGTCGGACAACCCGACTACGATATTTCAACAAGGCAGCCGTCGCAGAAAAAAGGTCCATAGTCGCCGACAGCTGAATAAACGCAGGGTGTGCCTCAATCTGTTCCCACTTCTTGCCCCGTGATTCACTGTTCTGCGTTCTTATATTTTAATAACACTATGCCATTGGCAGGAAATTGATCATAAGATGATCGGGACTCCATCAGTACGCCCTGCGCTTCTTAAAGTAACTATAAAGATATTTTTAGTTAAGCATTTATATTAGTCTTAGACCGCAGCTCTTAGGCACCCGTTTCCGGCTTGAGCGGCGTAACCGCGCGTTGCATTAGGGGACTGGACCAAAAATATTGAGGTGGGCTAGTTTGTTCAACTTATTAAAATTATAAAGCCTAAGGTGCAGACACGGACATCAAGTAGAAAAAAGAGCGCTGTCATGTCTAATTCATGTCGGTGTCCGTCCCTTGCACTTTATAATTTCAGCATTATAGGACGTTTTCCATAATAACGTCACATGTGACGTCACGTGTGACATCACGAGGTTCACGAGTGACGTCACGAGGGAGAAGGAGGAGGAGGAGGAAGAAATTTTTTCAGCTAAACTTGAGCAGATAAACGGCTCTCGCTGAATTTAGAGGAACAGATTTCCCGACTAAATATAGCGGAAAATTGTTCCCACTAATTTTAGCGGAAAACATTCTCCACTAAATTTTGCGGTTAGGGTACTCGCTATATTTAGCTGTAAAAATTTCCCCGCTACATTTAGCAGTAAAAATATAACCGCTAAACTTGCAGTAAAATGTTCCGCTAAATTTAGCGAAAACATATTCCCGCTAAATTTAGCGGAAAAGTTACCCGCTATTTCTGTAAATATAGCGGGGAAATTTTTCGCTCTAAATTTACCGGAAAATCTTTTCATATATATATATATATATATATATATATATATATATATATATATATATATATATATGTGTGTGTGTGTGTGAAAAATTTACCCGCTTTATTTAGCGGAAATATTTTCCCGGTAAATTTAGAGCGAAAATTTTCCCGCTAAATTTACAGAAATAGGGAGTCTTGTTAGATCGCTTTCGCTATCCCGCAACGCTCTCTGCAAGCCGCTAGAACAGGGAGTTTTCGTAGACCGCGTTTCCCCTTCCGCTAGCCCTCCTCAACGAAGCAGCCGCTACTGCGCTTGCGCGCCGATGGCCTTGACTGTAGAGTTCCGGCTAGCGTAGCGGGTTGCGGAGAGCGTTGCGGGACAGCTGAAACGATCTACGAAAACTCACTAATGCCCGAAACTCTACAGTCAAGGTCACCGGCACGCAAGCGCAGTAGAGGCTTATTCGTGGCGTAGGGCCTAGCGGAGGAGAAACGCGGTCTATGCAAACTTTCTAAGTTCCTGCTAAATTTAGCGGAAACAATTACCCGCTAAATTTAGCGAGAAAATTTCCCCGCGAAGTTTAGCAGAAAAATGCCCCCCCCCCCCAAGTTTAGCGGAAAATTGTCCTCGCTAAGTTAAGCGGGGAATATTTTCCGCTGAATTTAGCGGGAAGTGTAGCGCAAACCTTGTGCTTAGATGGGACGGGGGCAGGAGAGGAGGAGGGGGAGGAGGAGGGGGAGGAGGGCATACCCTCCACTTCGTACTCTCCCTCCTCCTCAAGAGCTGCGCTCTAATTCCGCTTTACAGGGAGTTGTAAACGTCGTTAACCTGTTTAGGTACATTCAGCCGACTATCCGAAATTGTCCAAACACTATCTCAGAACTCTGATTTAGCCAGATTAAGGATACAACAGATGTGCTTTTGAGTGCTGCTCGAGAATGCCCCTCGAGGTGGCACATTCGTATACGAGACCCTCGGCATGAGTGCCCGAGAGGCCCGAAAGGTGGGCCCATACAGACATGTAGTTTTTTTGCTTGTTGAGTAATGCAACGTCACCGGGGGCGTAGGCTCGACTCTATATTTCTCGCCTAAATTCCTCAATGGCTACCGAAGATTGCTACTGATACGTAAAAATACGCCTCTCACTGAAGCAGTGCAGCCACTCAGAATCAATTGCGTGTCTATACATAAACACAAAAGCCTGCTAAAAAAAAAAGAAGTTCGATTTTATTAGCCACTTTGGCTAAGCCACCACTGCCGCTATGCATCGAGTGAACTTTAGTATTCTTGCACGCGCGACCACCTCGCATGGAGCTCTGCTCATGCAAAGGCCGAGACGGCACGCGAGCCGTCTTGGGCACTGCCGCCCAATGTTAAAGGGATACTACAACGAAATTCGATGGCTTTTGGTTCATACGTGTTCAGTACAGCAGCATTGCATCGGACAAACCCATACCTTGTTAAAAAAAGACAGGAAAGGAATTTTAAAACAAATTATACGATTAGGAAAGAGCACCTGGTTTAAGTCGCAGAAGCCTCATTTGTAATGCCAGTCTAGGAACCTTGACAGATAGTGACGAGAACTGTCTCTCCTAGAACTATTCGCGTCTCCAGCTCGCTGCTCACCCTCCCGCGGCGGAAGCGGAAAGCGCTCTTGTGGTGGCCTCCCAACCTTCCTGTTCAGCGGGTACGGCGGAACTGCGCGCGATGATGGCTCACGAAATGTCACTACCGAACGCGAAAACTCTCTTTTACTGTCCCAACGTAGTGCTGCTGCCGGTATGGGATTGCACTCTGAGTAGAGAGTGTTGATATTGCGTATAGAAGCAAACAAGAGCGCTGTGCGTTTGCGTAAGAGTTGCGTGCCCCACGTTGTGCGTGCGCCTCATCGCCATGCGCCAATCCAATACCGCGATTTTGGGCTGCGGCCGCGCGCGCGCTAACGTAAACACACAGCGCTTGCGTTCGCTCGTATACGCAATACTAAAACTCGCAACTGTTTCACCGGCTTCCAACGCCAACGCAGCGTGCTGCAGTGAGCAGACGTGCAAGCAGGTAGCCGCTCCTTCGAACTGGAAAGGCTGAGATTGGCAAAACGACGGCGCGTAAAAATGAAACTAACTAAATGTTACGAAAAAATTGTTAACTAAAAATATATAAATCTTTTTTATTTTTTATTTTTTTTTATTTTGGGGTTTTTGGCATGGGAGGATGCTGGCGGTGACTTTGAAACTCTTGCCGATTGTCAAAAGTCGCAACTTTGATAGCAAATTATGTTATACCCACAATAATGTAATTTTACATGAATTTCTCACATTAGCGAGAATATTTTGATTGATTTTAGACTATTTTTATTTTATACCTTTGGCAAATAAAATTGCGACATTTGGCACCAGTGATGATAATTAGCACACTTTGATTTGTCATACTTGTTCGCGCGTTTGAAATTAGATCATAAGCAACAAATTATATTAGAGTTTCAGAAACTGCGTATTAAAATATCTGAATTTTAATATTATTATTATTAATACAAATCAGGGCAATGTATGCCCCCAATTAACACCACGACCACAAAAATGCGCCATTTAACTATAATAGCCTATTCCAGAAAGGTATCATTTTTTTTTGTTTTTCCTTTTAGCATATGAAAAACTGACATCGTTATCAAGATGATCAAACAATTAAACACTGGATGCAATATAAAGTCCTATGCGTCATGCGTTGCTAAAAAAAAAAACATACACACTTCAGCTGTCTGACTCGGATTCCGTCTTTGGGTTGTTGTAGTGAGAACAGCGTAAATTAATTTATACGTTTTGGGGACATATCGTAGAAATTGGATTTATTGTGTTATTCTTGCGATAAGAATAATGTTGAAGAAATTAATCATCTAAATACCCAAAACACATTAAAAGACCCGCAGTTCATCATTTCATATGAAATTTATCTGAGCGAAAAAAGGCAGCGAACACGCACAAATATCAGCACTGATATGTTCAACAGCTACAATAATCTATGTTACCTCTAAGGTGTATGAAAAACCCTGTGTTATATAGGGACACTGAAATCTCGAAAATATTTTGAAGTGCCTGAATCGAACATGTATGTCACAAAATAAGGTTTCCGCGAATAATTCGTTCAACTATATGACTACGATTGGAGACTTGTCCTGAGTTATAAAACAATTCGAAATTAAGACCTATACCAAAAAAATAAATCCAAAATAAATTTTAGTTACGGTTTCGCTCAAGAATTAGAACGTGCCTCCTGAACATTACGCCAAACACCATTTTTGTTTTCCGGCTAAGGAGGTGACCTACGATCATAACATTCTGGCTTGCTCGTATTACCAGAAATAATTTGTGTCGCTCAGTGAAGCCAGCACACTAGACAGGCTCAGCAGCGGCAAGCACCTCCGACCCTCACTATAACCGCCATTTAGGAAAACGAGTGGCGCCACCTATAGCCAGTTGGAGTCGCGAATACATGCTTTAAAGCTGAAGTCATCCCGACAGCTCTACGGCCAGCACAAGAGGAGAGGGCAGGGAGGAAACTCCCACTCAATGGGACTCTATTTTGTGTGCCCCGACGTCGCAATTCTCCCCCTACAAGTTTACAGAGTATTAACCCGTCACTTGAAATTCTCAGAAAAGCAGCTTTGTGGTTAGTTGCGGTGGCCCAACCGCTGGCGTGCTTCGGACCGATCTGGTGGCTGGAATGGCTAGGCATCCTGACGACGTCAGACTCGCAGCAGCTTTGCTCATCCCGAGACAAACTACACTCTTAGAAAAAAGGGTCAGTATAGGCCTCCCTAAAGGGAGGAACGCTCTTGACACGTGTGTTCCTTCAGAAAGGGAGAAACTTTCGTCTCTAAAGCAGGGGAGCAAAAGTTCCCCCGTCGCCTGCATCTCAATATGGCGGCCACGAATCAAGCAAATCGAGCTCAATAAGGCTTAACGAGAACACGAAGTCTATTGTACGGAGCGAGAGGAGCAGCAAACAAAAAACGTAACACGAGCTTTCCGCGAACTGTATTTATTTCCGAAGCCGGCTTCCCCCTGCAGGTAAAGAAACCTACGTTTCGAAAGCATGCAGTCACTCAGTCTTCTTATCGTCAGCACTGCGATGTTAAACGGAGACAACCGGCACCCAGTTCGCGCACTTTGTCTTACCTTTGCTATTCCTCGAGACACAATTCCTTCGTCAACCATTGCGTCAACCGCACATCACGAAGGAGTGGTAAACCATTCGCCCGCAAACCAAAAGCCGCTCTAGAAAAACCAAATCCGAAGCAGCCTCTTGGCTCGTTTCAGCACGGTAACACGAAATTATGGCGTAGCCGCGTAGCGTAAAAGGAGGTTAAATCGCTTGCCACCAGATGGCAGGGTCAATCAGATTGATCGCAAGTAGCTAGGCTAGGTGGCGCTAGTTACCGACCAATTCATGTTCTACAAAAAATATTTTATTTTCTGACGCCACCGTTGCGCTACGGGACCCTCTGCACTACACAGGTAGACACATTACGCGTTCCACGGTACAAGCATCAGCTGAACATATATAGAGCGCATACACATACATACAAACATCACTACATCACCATACAAACAACAATACAACAGCACACTACCCCGATCACTACTCCCGAGCTCGGCGTTTCCGTCTTTTATACTGGTCGTTTTGAACGTAACGTACGGAAATTTTCAGTGACTCCCTAAGCAATAAAACATATTCCCAGCATGTTGATTTTTTTCCAGCAATGTCATACATCTGAGAGTGTTTTTAATGTCTCAGGGGATGAATCTCTATTAAAAAGAAAACGCTCGATCATGCCGTAATTATTTGAAAGCCAATAAATCGAGCCGCTCCAATGCGGCTCCAAGCTGGGTTTGTTTCCCCGCACGGCACTTCCTAGCCAGTATTTCTATTGTAGTGTTTATTTTTCTATTTGTGCTGTTCGCGCACGGCTGCAATTGCCGTCTTGCATTAATCTGTGTAGAGCGGATATTCACTCAGCTGGAAGTGATGCTTCACGGGCAGTGAGATGGCTTTTCGATCGACTTGAATGCAGTCAATGCCGGGACTTGCGGCAGGTGTTAAGTGTACGGAGCTATCCTGTGGCGAGCTCGAAAACGTCTAGCGCTCATCCCAGCGCGCCACTTGGAGGGCAGTTTCTCCAGGAACCGCAGTATATTTAAACAGCAAAATAAAGGATAGCTTTTTTTTCGATTTTACCTTTTTTATGCTAAAATTTCATTGTAAATATAGTACTTTCCGTCATTATTTCGTACTGTTCACTCTTCTCACCAGAGCGCAATCGCTCTCGGGGACCAACAGTCACATTGGCCACTATACGATAGGAGCTTACCGTTCAGACCAGCGTTCCAACATGATTATCCGCACGTCGATCGACTGCACCTAATTTCTCAAGTGGTCTTAAACTCTTTAACGTAAGGGGAATGTCAACCTGCGACACCCTGCCCCCTCCGATCACGGCCCGACCGGCGGCATCAATGCCCAACAGTTTACGTCATCTCATCTTGTTGTTACACCACTGATACGCGAACACACGGTCCCATCGGCGATAATTCCAGTCTTCTGTTCACTACGTACAACACTGCCATCACGATGTTGCTGCTATGTTGCTGACACGCAGAAATACAGAACGACGTTGAACGCCGGTTTGTACTCGTCACGGGAAAACAGAACCGAACTCAGCACGGAACGCACCCAAGCAGCCGGCAGGAAAACCTGCCTGCCTTGGACAAAGTTCCTGCGATTTCCATAACGTCGAAAAACGTCAATACAGTGCCTCGTGGTTCCGCTACTGTAGTTCCGCCACAGTGGCCTAGAAGCCGCGTACGTCCCGCAATCCAGGGACGGCCATCTTACCCATTGTACGCTAGCGCTGCTGGCACTGCTCCGGAACTTCGCTGTTTCTAGCGGCTTCATTTGTTCGTTTGAAAAAATATTAGTGGTAAAAACGTGAATGCAACCGAAATGTTCTGCACGTTTGGACTAGAAGACGGAATTAACGGCGGCCTTCGCTGCCGCTGTAGCTCAATCAACTCAACAACATTTATTTAACAACGTGCGCGACGTGCTCAAAAAACGAAACCGAAAGAAGATGCCTCTCTTCTTCTTGAGTCCGCTTGGGAGTGCGTCAGTAGAAGGGAGGAAGACGCGCCGTTGCTACCTTTTACCTCCATTTTGTCTTAGAGTGCAGGGTCAGGGCCCGGCAGTCGAGGCAGCCGAGGCAGCCGAGTTCCGAAATGTGGCCGAAGAGGCCGAGGCCTCGAAGCCCGCCGCTATCGCAGCGGTTCGCAGCCGCCCAGTGTACGTAGCAGTGTCGGATCGTTTCGAAGCTTAGCGGTTTATGACGGCTGTGTTTAAACTTCTTTCTTTGTGATTGTCAAAAACGCCGCGGCAAAAGAAACGACTGAAGGACCGGGACCTCGTCGTCTTGGCCCCTGCGTAAACGGCTTAGATCCAACCTGGGTGCCCAAATCTTGTTTATCAAACAGCGCGCTGATGAAGCTTGTAGCAATGATATTTGTATAGTTTTCCTTGGCGTCGGGGGATAATAAGGACTTTAATTTTCCTTCATCGGTCTGGGTTTGTTTATGCCAATTTTGGTAAACAAAAAAATTAAAAAAAACAAAAAACTTAACGAAAAAAAAAACAACAATAATATCGCTCCTTCCGGGGATCGAACCTTCGAGAACTTGGTCAGTAGTGCGATGGTCTACACCTGCGCCAACTGAACAGGGAGGAACTGAACCTCCTCCTTTCATCCAAACTTCCGTTCCTCCCTATCTCTGGGCAACTTGCCCACAACAAGGAGGAACAGTCGCCGTTGCTACTCTCTCCTCCTTTTTTTCTTAGAGTGTAAGTCACGATTGCGCCCGATGTGACGTGCTCTCCGCTGGCTGCTCTCCTAACGCTTGCCAGAGTAGGCTGTTTATAGCGAAAAATACAGCCATCAGGCTCAAAATACAAACGTGCGATTGCCATTCACGGATATTTTGAATCATATTCAGCTTATTTCTGGACACGACGCGTATATTTCAAGTTTCGTTGAATTATTTCTTTAATGTCATCAAAGTAAGCTTCCAAGCTTCCTTGAATCTCTGGCGCTTTTTGTAAGGCGTGCGCTCGGTGACGCTCGATAGACTTTCAGCCGAGAGCCATGTATTGGGAGAGTTTGATCATTCATTGGTTTGAATAGGGGAGCATTTCATGGCCAACCACACACCGTGAAACGGCCCTTAGCGTCGGTTCTGAGCTCTAAAATGCAAATCGACTAATTTAAGCCATTTTAGCGTCGCTATAGTAAAAAGCTAGAACTCTCGATAACTGAAAAACTTGGCGCATGTGAGGTTTTCATCACGCCATTATTCAACAGTATAATAAACGAACGTGCGCTCCCAACCAGAGCAAATTGCGTAGTTGGGATCTTTTATGATGAGACATTCAACGCTTTTATTTCACGCTTTAAACGTCGTTTCTCATTTTGTGACTTCTAGGTTTGCTGATTGGCCAACGCTGTGTCACACTTTTAGTTTACCGTCTAACCGCAGGGGGAATATTCGGCGCTGGAGGCGATCCTTTGCTCCGCCCATTGGTTACACTGTGCCAATATACGGCTTTGTATCAGCCTAGATATCAACCCGCCCTATAGGCCTCCTGCGCTGAAGCTTTGAACAATCTGTGGCGCCCTCATTTTAAATAGTACAAGCTCACCTTATTGGGCCTCGCACTACTTACGGCACGTTGGCGGTGCGTTTTTCTTGCTGCGTGGTACTTAAGAACGAAAAATGCACATTTGGACATCCGAAGTCGGCTGCATTCAACGCCGCAAGACAATGGGCCTCCTGCGTTGCCCAGCGGGCGCTGCGAAAATGGACTTGTTTTAGGTAGTACATACTTGGACGTCTCAAATGATTGCGCATGTACAAGCGTGCCTACGTTAGTCCGTAACTTGAGGTCACGAGGAAAATACAAAGAAACAACAAAAGTCCAGACGCCTTCGAAGTACAGGTCAAAGCATAGCCTCCTCTATACACACAAAGCCTGTCAGTTCGAGAAAGGAGCCATAGAGCGCCCGGTCGCAAATTTGGAGCACGAGGATCCGGTAGCACAGATCATCAAAGAGCCATTTCTCGGGGAACCTGGATGTCAGGGCACAGCTTTTGCAGTGGCGAGGACCCGAAACACACTTTTTCGACTGGGAGAGGTGTGTTTAGGCATCTCGCCGCAACGGGGCGCCAGTCACGTGGCTCTCCTCTCATCCGTTGCCTGCCGCTCCACCTTTCCCATTTCGAAGCCCTCTTCTCGTGGGGATCTGCCAGGTTTTGTCAGTATATAGGAGGCTATGGTCAAAGCTAACATGCTAAAAGCGTGAGCCAAAAGACGCCATTTCACGCGCTCCAAAACAGAAAAAACAAAGCGTCACGACACAGATGTTTTGACGTCAAGACCCACAGATAAGATACGCGTACTCTAGCGGTGGTGGCATGAATCTGGCACTTTCAATTGTCTTGCGGCATTGAATCTAGCCGATTTCGGACGTCCAAATCTCTTTGTTCGTTCTTCAGCACCACAAAACAAAAAAAAGCTCAACCAACGTGCCATAAGTAGTGCGAGTACCAATTATGTGAGCTTGTACTACCTAAAATGAGGGCGCCACAGTTTGTTCAAAGCCTCTGTTCAAAGCTTCAGCAAAGGAGACCTATTGAAAGTGCCAGATCCATGCCGCCACGGCTAGTGCAAACCGTGCGTCTCTTATATCTGGGTGGTGCCGTCAAAACACCTAACGTAGCGACGCTTTCTTTTGAATTTTTGCTTTGGAATGCGTTGGCCCACGCTCTTTTCCGAGCCTCGGTCAACGAACGAGGGGTCGCGATGGCCGAGTGGGTTAGCGCACAGCAGCTCGGAGCACGCGGAGCGAAAAGCTCGCGCTGCAGAACCCGGACATCCTGGGCTCAATCCTCACCCCTGCGCGTTTCGATCTGGATGAGCATGCCTACCGGCGGGCTGTCATGGATTGCTACTGCGTGGTGCACGTTAAATGTCCCAGCCTAGCGGTTGCACTGCACCGGTTAAATAGCTCATGTACAGCGAGTGACTCCACGCAACTTTGAAATGGCTGAACAACTACACGCTGTATTAGTATCCACACAACCCCAATTATTATTCCTACGCTCTTTGCGTCTTAGCTTTGATCTGCGCTTCGACGGCTGCCGAATTTGTGTTGTTTCTTTGTATTTTCCTCGTGAACTCGCGCTCCGCACCAGAGCAGGCACGCTTCTACATGTGTGACAGTTTCACCACGGTGCCTGGGACGCGTCTCAACCGGTATGTTCAGCGTCCCATTCCTCCCATACTTCAGAGTGGACTCGAAGTGGCATCAAATGACGTCACAAAAGCCGCTGTGCCATGCTGCACGACGTTGCGATCCTGGCGGTTGGTCGTAAAAACATTGGCGGAAAGAATGAGGAAAGGTGAGTATCGCTGTCGTCGTGGCGTTCCAATTACTGGCTGCAGAAGCGTCCATGGCCTGTCAAGCTCGACAGCGACATGAAACAAAACAGGCGTCTGTCACATTCATAACCGTTGTTGTGACGCCGGTAGGATTGCGGCCGGGGATGCATAACACGTTTATGTCGTCACCAGGCCGATATTGAGGGACCACCTTCCTGGACGCGGTAAACGTCGGAGACGCTTTTCAGGCACCATACTTCTACCCCAAAACAAGCCCTAACAAGTCCCTTTTTGGCTGCGCCTCTGGGCAGCGCAGGAGGCGCATGCTCATAACAAGGCGGAACGGGGGAACGTTGGATCCACGTTACCTGCGGTGAAAAGTGATTCTGGGTTGGTTTTTAGGGTAAACATAAGGTATGCAAAAAAGTTAGAGGCAAACCAGCGTCGTTCAGAAGCGGTCCTTCTGCGTTGTCTGTGGAGCCGTTGACGCTGGTGGTGCCAGGAACGCTATCCGCCCGTACTTGCTCTCGCGTAGGTAACAGATAAAATCCGTTTTCGTACGCCGTTTTTTCTTCTTTTTTTCTTGAAGTTTTTGAAGGGCTATTCACCAACGAACGTTGAGCCCGCCTGCCTCTTGCGAACTAAAGTTATGGCGACTTCACATGCGCTTAACGATTAGTGGGATCAATCTATTTCGCGGCCCGTAAAAATAAATTACGTACCGTAGAGTTCTGCAACTACGTTGGATGATGGCCTTCGTGGTGGCGATAGAATTCGAAATGTTGAAAACATGTCATTATCTGTATCAGAATGTAAAAGAGGACAATAAAATCTATTTAATAGCCAACGTACTCCG
This sequence comes from Ixodes ricinus, assembly GCA_037355805.1. Classification (NCBI taxonomy): domain Eukaryota; kingdom Metazoa; phylum Arthropoda; class Arachnida; order Ixodida; family Ixodidae; genus Ixodes; species Ixodes ricinus. The sequence goes on from JAZHYW010015522.1 coordinate 84,614, forward strand.
AGGTTTTATATTCGCCAAACCAGGAATTACAGCATTCTGGGCACATGTATTTACCTAAAAATTACAAGTTTGACCTCAAAAGAAAATAATAAAAACTAACAGACACTACGATTTTTTTTGTTAACAAATTTTGTTGATTGGTATTAATGTCATGGTTGTCAACAGTGCCATTTATTAGTTTGACAATGCTTAGACCGTCGGTTCATAGAAACGTTTTGTTTTTCTGTATTATCTTTAGACACAGGTTACGTCATGATTTTGAACCTGTGCATAATATCAGCACTAGGATTCTGCGTTGTGTTTCAGCCCTTTATGATGGACACTTTATTTATGTGATCCAAAAACAGATTCAAATTATCGATTGAGCCCGATAGTCTACTTGTGTACTTCAGCGGTGCTACATAACAAGGTTGAGATGTGGGCAGAAGTTCGCCGCGTGAATTCGAGTGATTCAGAAAGACCCGTAGACCGTAATAAAAAATATTGCGCCACTGATACATACTTTTTAATTGAGGAACGGGCAATAAAAAATAATTGCGACTTCCTAACATGGTGATAGGAGAACAAAAATGGATTTACGTGTTACCACCACATCGTTCGCTTCGCGAGATAAGCCGGTATATCTTCAAGTGGCAAACACTAACATAAATTAAAAAAAAAATTATTTTAAATATGAAAACAAAGATGAATACGAATCACGCTCATCGGCACTGGCTTTGAGCAGAAAATGCCGCCAGTTCAAAAGCAAACGTGTCAAGACGTGTAAGACATGCCTGAACCAAGAATTTTGAAATTTGATGGATGTATTTGAATCACAATCAAGCGTAAATTGTTCGGAAAAAAAATACAACCTTGAGTGATGTGTTTTTAGTTTATTTAACCAAGAAACTGTTTTTAGTTGCCCATTATCCTAGCTGAAGCTTAGAGAGCGTGTGTAAGAGGAAATTTTAAAACATAAATCTTTGAACAAATAAAATATTTTATGTCGTCTTTAAGACGTATAAAATACTCTCTTTAAAGGGACACTAAGCTGTCAACATTTTGATGTGCTTGGATCAGACGCATGTCACAAAATAAATTTTCCGCGAACAATTTTGTATAGCTGCGCAATTATGTTGTGAATCTCATCTTGAGTCAGGAGCGAAAACGAAATTAACGGCTATATAAAAATTTCACATCAAAATAGAAGTTAGTCTCGATTGCGCTTCTGAAAACGTGATTTCTAAGCATAAAAATGACGCTAAACACTTTTGTTTTGTGTGTGTGTGTTTCTGGGACAAAGAAGAGACCAGCCTGTATCGCACCCCAGCCGCGTCGTAAGAAACGGGAATAATTTGTGCCTCTCATTCAAGCCTGCACACCGGGCAGGCTCTGAGGAACTGGTGTAGTAGCACGCAAACGCCCCCCCCCCCCCCCCATACGCCATTTTGGAAAATGAGTGGTGCTTAGTTGGAGTCGCGAATACTTCTCAGGAGCATAAACAGGTGTAAACTTCTGAACCGCTTTAACATTGCATAGTTTTAAACATCTGCCTTTGTTTATCTAAATAACTCGGTCATGTTATTTCGGTTTTTCTGCATGTACAAACACGCAGAAAGTAGTTCCTACAGACAAATCAAAGTGGGAGCAATATACAATTTTTTTTTACCTAGGAAAATAGATTTCAGTTTTTCTGATGATGTTTTAATACACAGTACAATGCACGTTAAAATTTTCTTAGGCTTTAATTCAAATAAAACGTAGGAAACCTTTCGGATGGTGTTTCGGTTCCTGCAAGACGGCAGCTCCCGAGTCACCGATGCGGTTTCGCACACATCCTTCCTTATATCCTAAAGAGCCTAAGCAATTAAACATGGAGGAAGATACATAGAAAGGGGGGACGGACAACAAAGACTTCCAGCCTAAGCAAGTCGCCGTGAATGTTTTAGGGGCCCTGGCCGAGGAGCGCGAAAAGTGAAGCAGCACAACGGAGTTCATCAACGTAAGTGAACTAACCTTATACCAGTGAACGGCCGAGTACAATAGAGATGGGAATCTTACGGCTCCGATGCGCCGAAAAACAGAGGGAGAAAATAAAGCGAGAAAACGCAGCGACGACAAATAACCAAGCTCTGGTTGGAAGGATTATTGGGGCAACCTTAGAAGACGCTGCAATGAGAAAAAAATTATTTGACTAAAAGGCCTAGATGGGAAGCACGTATATTTAAAACAAAATACAACGAAAAAACAAATTCGAGCGATATTTACGTAGCTAGACGCAATTTAGCTGCAGATGGCGGAGGTCGCAGCTCGCTAAGCCTCGCTCCGTGCTTTCAAGGTGCTTATAACTCTCATTTGCTGTTAGAGATGATTCGAGTGAAAGGTTGATTTTAAATTTGTATCTTCTGACCGTAATAGCATTTTAATGTCCTTTTTTCCTTTTTGTTTGAGAAGCAAATAATTAAGGTAGATTCATTATTGTCTTCAAATGTATTTTGAGATTGCTTCTCCGCTTTGAAACCTTAACAAAGATTGCTGCGAGGCGTCGGCGGAGTGCCGAGACGAGCGCCCGCTTCTTTTTTATGAGCGTGAGTCCTTTTGAGGCCGCAGAGGAGTTTAAAGGAATGTCTTCTCAAGCTGACCGATCTGGTCTGACCACAAATGCGGATGTTTGCTTTTCGCAGCGGATCCGGCTGGCGCAGCGTCCGCACATCATCCAGTTTTGATCAATCTGGCTTGATTTTTCTACTTTTCGCGTATTCATGCTGGAATAAATTTTGCCGGTTCCCCTGAAAGTGGCCCTGCTCACAGTGAATTTGTCAACCGTCGTGGGATTGCGACCGCGGGTTTTAATGCCAAGAAGATACCTGAACAGTGTAAGGATTTGCTGAGCCATTTGGCTGGAGGCAATCGGGTGTTCGGCTCTCATCAAATTTGTATAGGTATGTTACTGTCATTTCGCCCCGACAGTCAAGTAGCTCTCAAGATTTGCAGTGCAACCTGGCCTGCAAAAGCAAAAAATAGCTTAAAGGGTAACTGCAAGAAGAAAAAAAGTGTATTTTTAAACAGCCTCACTAGGGACTGAGCATGTCACAATGGCCAATTTTTTTTCAACCAAAAACAAAATTAGTTTACAGCAATATTTATTGCGCAGGACTGATTTTAGTTTGCGGCTATTTCACCCGTTTTTGAATCGCGCGCCACAAAGTTGCTATTATACGTCACAGAGTAGCTGCTATACGTCACGGAGTGACGTATACCAGCCACTCCGCGGGCGTCGAAAGAGCGGGAGTTTCAAATGCGGGAGAGGTTGGGACTCAGACTAAATTACGTCCTGCGGCGTAAATATTGCTAGAAAAAAATTTGTTTTTTCGCGGAAGATTTGTTTCGTGACATGCTTGTCCCAATTAGGCTGTTTAAAAAACACTTTTTTTTCTTTGTAGTTACCCTTGAAGTCGCGTTTTAATTGTCCGTCATGACGCACTCCCACCTTGCTCGAGAATGCAATGAAAAAAGAAGAAAAAAAGGACCAGAGCAGATAAAGCTGAGAGGACTGCATATGCATTTTGTTGGTTTTTGTTTAGTCCTCCCGGTCTGGTTTTTGCTACACATAGGTGGACGCTGACAGATACCTTTGTTAGAGCGTGGCTCGTGCATCATGGAACTCCACAGAACGCCGCTTTCATGGTCGCGTCTTGGAGAGTGTTTCACCCGATTTTAGACAAAGGCGGAATAGCAGATCGGACGGAGTCGAAAACGGGCGCCGACGCGCAAGCTTTAATGCCCGCGTCTGGGCGTTGCGACAATAGACTTCGGTGAAATGCCAGACGATGCAGGAAACCGCTCGTCTGCTTGCATGACTGGCAGGCTGTGTCAGACGGCAGACTAGACACGCTGGATGTCGCGAAAAAGGAGACACTGGTCATGTTAGCGTGTTCCTGGTCGAGCAGCCAAGTCAGACAGATATGGGGACGCGAAGCCAATGCATGGAAAACAATTCACACGATTTCCGTAAGAAGATCGGCTGCCTTAACTTGTAATTTCCAACCAAAGCGAACAGCTCTGCGGGCCTATGTGAAATGCCCCCTTTCTTCCACTGCAGCCCCCTCCAGTCAACAAGCCTAAGGACCACCTTACCTCACCTCACCGAAGCAGAGTGGACTTAAAAACTTCCAGTGACATTCTTATTAACTATATTTGCTGTTGAACAATCCGCGTAAGCCATTTTTAACCCACCTAAAATAATTGAACTGAACGTTTGCGAGTTTCAAAATAAAAAAAGGACATCATGCGACACGCCAACAAAAGCTTTCTCGATGTCGAGCTCCAACATCGCAACTCGGGTTCGAAGGCGGGTCGCAACATTCTAAAAAAGCTTCGAGCAACATGAATATTCTTGCAACTAGTACGACATTTTATACCGCACGTCGGATGCGGCCCGACGACGCGCATGTATTTTTCACTTTGCAAACGACTATACCCGTTTTCACCTCAAGAAAAAAGTAAGTGCTGCGCATTGTTCATACGCGGCACGAAGTAGTTCTTACAAGATTTGCTTGTCGAAGAAAGAAGCGATGCTTTTTGGCGTTTGGAACGTGTAGGTCTTGATAAGATAACATATATATAATCTAAAATGCACATGAATATACCTTATTTCTACGCATAAAAAAAGAAGGGAAAGAGAAGTAGTAATGCTCCGCGAGGCAGCGGACTTTTGCTTACTTCGGTTCTTGAGGGTGAAAGCGGGTATGGCTAAGTCATTGATAAAAATTTTGTAGTCGACGTTTTTAAGATTTAGCGTTCATGTATGAGTGAAACGGATAAAAGTTTGAAGAGGGTCGTCGCACTTTGGGGGTAGAACAATATGGGACCTTAGAAAGGATGGCGGCTTAAGATATGCCGGGTGAAACAAGGAGACGGCAGGCTCTTAAATCGACCGGAAAATTCGGTTTCTTAACCTATCGCGCTACGATTTTGTGCAGCGTTGCCCACAGATGGTGCATTTTTTTCGTAAAATTTGCAAAGAACGAATTTACCTGAGGAAAAAGTAAAGAAAGAAAAAGGCTTAGCTCCTATGGAAACGCAGCGACGCCACCGGTCTTCAAACAACACGGCGCCGTTTCGCACGGGAGACAAGAGATGGCGCAACGAACGCCGCCAACGAACGAGCATACGGCGCCGAGAGCCGGCACTTTAGCAGACGATCCTTTCGACTCAAAAGCGGCTCGCGTTCCGCAGGCGGCGACAGTCACAGAAACAAAAACAGGCGCGGTAACAACAAGGAACTGCAGTTCCTTGTCTGCTAAACACGATGGCTCTCGGCGTCGTCTGCTCGTTCGTTGGCGGCAGTTGGCGTCGCGACTGCTTGCGCCATCTCTTGTCTCCCGTGCGAAACGGCGCCGTGTTGTTTGCAGACCGGTGGCGTCGCTGCGTTTCCATAGGAGCTAAGCCTTTTTCTTTCTTTACTTTTTTCTCAGGTAAGTTCGTTCTTTGCAAATTTTACAAAAAAAATGCACCATCTGTGGGCAACGCTGCACAAAGTCGTAGCGCGATAGGTTAAGAAACCGAATTTTCCGGTCGATTTAAAGAGCCTGCCGTCTCCTTGTTTCACCCTGTATATTTCATACGCTTCTGACAGGACCGAAAGGAGAGCACCGGCTGCTTCTTTTATAAACACCCTATATCAATCATCAAAGAGACAAACCGGCCCGGGCGCTTTTCGAGCGCTTAGATGATCGATGGCCTCATGAATCTCCGGAAACGCTAATAGCACATCTGACCTTTCACGAGCCCGCTCTTCCTGAGTGGGATTAAGCGGCGAAAATTTTAATTTCGAACCCGTTATCTGTTTTTACACGGTGACCGAAGCAACTCGTGATAATGGTCGACCAAAGCTCGCTCAACACAATTTTTATCCCGGGTTATCAATTTACCGTAACATATTGCTTTGGTCTCTTCGCTGCGCGTGCCTTTGTTCGTAGCTCAACGCCCGCTTAGTAGGTTTTCGCTCAATCACAAGCTTTCGGACAGTGCACGGAACAATGGCTCCCCTATCCCTTTCGGAGACAATTAATTCGAGTTGATTTTTAATTTGTCTCATATCCTGCTCAGACTCGCCCGGCTTCGCTATTTTTCATTAAAAGTATACTCAATTAACTCCGCACCTTGTTCTCTTTCTGTCGCTTCTGAAAACTAAGGGCACGGGTAGTATCCAATAGCATTCGTTTTAACCACTTTCTTGAGTAGCTCCCAACGCAGCCTCCGCGCAGTCATCTCATCATCGCTTATTTTCTGAAAGAGACCCTGTATTTTACTTTTAAGAACCTCAACGTTCACAAGCCCGCGGTTCATTTTCCAAAGGCAAAATCCACCGTGGCTTTTTAAATTTATAGTCAAGAGTGAATATCCCTAACGCAAAATCAATTAAGGAACGGGTTGCCCGAAATAATGATCGCTAGCAGGACAATATCAAGCGTAACATAGGCCCCATCGAGGCGCGCATGACTATAGAAGCCTATGAAAATGAGTAAAACGAAAGCTGTTGCGAGATGAAAATTAGTCAACGTCCTCTAATGCATTTTCCGACATGGCATCGTTAAAAAACAAAAAAAGGCGGTTTGATTGCGAGCACGGGACTGATTCGCACGTCCTGACAGAGGAGCAAACACAATTAAAGCCCTCGAGAAAAATAACGACTCTTTCACATTTAAAATACTCGCTAATGCCTTAAAAAAAATTGTTCGCGCTTGTGACTCGGTGCATAAACACAAATGACTCGCCAATCTATGTTCGAGATTGAAAAATCGCACAAAACAAGTCGCCCATATGCGCATGGAGCGCGTAGCAATCAACAGCACCCACAGATTAGTAAAAAAAAACGAAAAAGAAAACAACAACAAAAGAAACAGTCTTTTGACGTTTACGCAGCATGCAACACGCAAACAGTAGAAGAGTCTTGGAAGGTTGCACCTTGCGGCCTGTCTGCTCTAGGCCCCTCGACCTTCGTTTCCTGAATGGCAATGACGTCCAGCTCGTGTTCGGGAAAGAGGCGGCTCAGTTGGTACTGTCGTCACACGCTGCAAACCCGCGGACGTTCAGCGTTGAAAAGGCAAGGGCGCCTCTAAAACCGACTGGCCGTCCGGGAGGAGTGAGTGACCGTATGAAGGGCTCACCTCGGGTCGACGAGCCGTCTCGTTCACGCCTCGGCGGCGGAGTAGGCGTCAGTCTATAAACGTCGCTGACTCCCGATGCCCTCGACAAACTCAGGTGCGAAACTAACGGCGGCTGATTGGCCGTTCCGCTGTCGTACTCTGAAATATTGAACTTAAAGATCACATAAAACGAATTTTTGGTCTGGAATAAATCAATTTATATTGGGATTTTACTAATAACACATCGTTCAGTGGGCTAAAAAAAAAAAAAGGTTGGAAGTCAAAAGCCTGACATTGGGTACGAGAATTTGAAAACACAGCGGACTCTTTCATACCTCCTTCCCTCGTAAGCTCTCTGCCTTTTCACTGTGATACATCCGCGGTCCCCGCATCGCGTCACCGGGCTTCCCGCAGCGCGTCACCGGGCCCAAACGCACATCACGCGACTCAGGACCTCACTTATTCCTTCGATCCTCGGCTGACATTGTGGTGGAAGCTACGCGCTTGCCGGACCAATCAGCCGCCTCCCTTTCATCACCTGACCTCATTCTCTGCGCGTGGGTATGCGTGAGAGACTGTCATCACGTGGCAAAACTGTGGCTGGCCCAACGAGCACGTAGCTTCCACAGCACTGTCAGCTTCTGGGTGAACGGGGTGGGGAAAGCAACTTTGTCTGAATTTCGGAGCGACGAGCTAATCTTCTAGGGGAGAATGGCTGTGTCCGGGTACACAAAGGGAGTCGAGCAAGGGGCTCCCCCTTTCCGTCTTCTTCAACTGTTTGGTACAGTGGTTCTCAAATGATGACCGAGACGGAATGTCCAACGAGCCTCCGAATCCCCAACGAGACGGAAGATCCAATAATGGATATTCAGGCACGTTTGGCATTCAGGCGCGTTAGACATTCCACGTCTCGGTTGGACCCTTCGCACTCGTTGGACATTCAGTCTCGGCTGGATTTTTTTCGTCTCGATGGACATTCAGGGCATGTTGAACATTCCGTCTCGACTGTCACGTGCTATAGAATAATTTGTCATGTTAAATATACAGACTTGTGTGGATATATAATCCGCGTTCCTCCAGGCACTGCTGCATTTTCGTCATACTAAAATGTCGTTCCACTGAAGCCGACGTGCTGAGGACCTGACAGAGAAACATAGAGCAGACAGAAATATTCTATTTTTCACCCATAGAAAGGCATGGTGGCTAGTTAGCTGAGTGCCGCGATGCGCAGCTATGCTCCATTGGCGAGAGGTGTCGATTGTACAACTGCAAACGGTCCTTTGATATTGACAGTTCAAATGTTTCGAATGTTTCGATGGACATAGGTCGAGCTAATTTGAAATATATATAATAAGGATGCGCTGTCCGTGGTGTTCTGGTGCATAGCAATTTGGGG